>VZTA01027654.1:95792-221093 GCA_013398855.1 Mohoua ochrocephala
CAAAAGACAACATTATCCCCAAGAAGACTGGAAGGAACTGTAGCTATGAATAAACCAAGGATGGAAATGAGCAGAATGCTTCTGACTATCCCTGCATGTAGAGTCTGCAGCAGGATTCCAGAGGGAGTAGGAGAGCAAGCTCGGTTTTCCCTAATAACTGAGCATTCTCGACACGACTGCCTGGGACAGACCAAGCCTGGAACATAACCCAACAAACCATTTCCAAGGCCACACAGCGATATTTTTATCACTGTCTGCATTATCTAACTTCTCTTTAACCATTACTCCAGCTTCAAAATGCAGGTGGGATTATCCCACCAGGTCCCTCTTTAATTACTCCCATAGGCATTGATACAGCAAGGATCAGGGCTGGGCTCATGGTTGGACACGTGATGCATTATCTAATATCTTTAACTGAGACTGCTTGTACCCTGAGTTAAAAAGAAAGGATTACTCTTCCTTTTTTCTTATTTGTTTTAATTCTAGCTGTCTTGCAGAAACCTTTCCGACTTCTGCTGAGTCGCGCAGGCACAAGAAGGGAAGAATCTGGCTGGGCATGTTCTCTGTGGGACTGATGAATGACCCTAGTCTCTCCCAAACTATTAGAGGATAAATCTGTTTACACGCAAAAAATTGACCTGGGCTGGTGAGGTGGGACTGGAACCAGGAAACTGGCACGTCCCAGAGGTAAAAATGCATTTGCAGCCAAGAGCATTAGTAACTCAAGACCATAAACAAGCCACAGCATCATTAATTACTCAGACAGGGGCAGCCGCAGAAGCAGTGAGAAGACCCAAAAGCCAACTGTAAATAGTTCATCGAGCTGATTAGCTCAGGAAAAAAATGAGTGGGCAGTTTTGGAGGTCAGGGGCCATGGCACAAGTCAGTCTCAAGCCAATTTGCAACTGGACAATGGCATGAGAAACAGCTTAATTCCTGTTTAAAAAAAAAAAAAAAAAGAAAAAGAACCCAAACAAAACCAGCAAAGCCACTTAAAAAACAACCACCAAAAAGAAAAAGGTTTATTCAGCAGGGGAGCAATCACTGCAATTTCGAAGCACAGAAGGTAAGGCTCCTTGCTCCAGAGGTATTTAATTAAGGACACGGAGGATTAGTTAAATCTAATGGTGTTTTTATAAGGAGGGCACTGAAAAGACATCACTGTTGCCAGGGGGACATATCCCAGGTATAGATGAGCCAACTTTGTACACAAGGGCAACAAAACCCACCCAAATTCCTTGTAAAATACCAAATAATGGAGGGATATGAACACTATCAATCCACTCCATAATTAAACAAACCATGAGACCTCTGGGAAGGTCCCTGTCTCTTTACCACACTCACATGAGGACCAAAGTGCTGTTCTTGGGTCTCTCAGGGTCATGGTGGGAGGATGAGGCTAAAATCAGAAATCTCGATTTCAAATATTAAAGAAAACATCCTGGGAAGCAGAGGAACTGTCTGGGAGCCCATGAAGAGCCCTGTTTCATGGAATGTGTATTTTCTGCCTAGTAACTCCTTGTTAATTCACAAGAATCTTTCCAATGTTCATTTACAGCCTGATATTCAGAGACTGATTATTTATTATAGTGGAAACTATCCTAGTGCGGAGTTTTAAGCCCAACTTGCCTGACAATCCTGTGAGTGTAAACACGTTGGGGAATTCAGTGTGACCTCCCAGTTTAGATACAACAGGACTGGGTTTTCCTTTCCAGAACACTGTTAAAGGGCTCGCATAATTTACACATCCTTCTAAACCAGCGATTTCTCAAAGTACGGAGGCTTCTGAGACAAATTAAGAGCAGCAATTTAATGGTAATGAGAAAATTACAGCATCAAGTTGTTTACACAAGCAGGATAACCAAGCCTGGTGACGGTGTCAGCCTTTGCACTGTGCAAATATTGCCTCCCAATTGAATGATCTTGAGTTACACTTACTAATCTGAGAGCAAATACTGCAAATGCAAAGATTAGCTCAACAATTTGCCGACCACCTGCAGGAAAAGTAAGCAAATTATGTACTTAGATGTCAGTGAGCAGGATCTCTGAATGGGTGCTACAGCAAACGGGGTGGGAGGAGTGAGGCTCATCCACCCCAACGCTGCCAGTGAGAGCTTCTGGTTGTTTTTGTTGGTTTTTTTTTGATCAGGCAGGAAGATAAACAGAATCACAGAGTAGTTTGGGATGGAAGGGACCTCTGGAGATCATCTGGTCCTACCCCCTTGCTAAGGCAGGGTCACTCAGAGCAGGTGACCCAGGAACACCTCCAGGTGGGTTTGGAATGTCTCCAGAGAGGGAACGCCACACCCTCCCTGGGCAGCTGTTCAGTGCCCTGACAGCCTCAGTGTAAAGAAGCTCTTCCTCAATCTAAGGTGGAACTCCGTGTGTTTTACACCCCTTGTAAGAGTCCCAAGTCAGCTGTGAAGGTCAGAGCACTGCTGGGGGATCCAGCCTCTGACTTCCCCACAGCTCCCATGGAAACATGGGGAATACAGGTGAGCTGATAAACAAACCATCTCCACTGCAAACCTGGTTTTTGCAGGGGGTTTGCAGTGATTTAGCAGGCAAAGACTGAGAAGTGCTTGGAAGAGGGCAAACTCTGTGTGTAGGCTACGGCTTGGTCTGTCCTGTGCATGAAATTCAGCAACAAGACAGCGAAACCACACAGTCCAAGGACAAACATCGATTCTGCCTTAATTGCATCCACATCTCCTCAGCCAAAGCGCCAGGGCCATTGATTATTACTGGGCACGACCATCTACCCAGGGTAGGATCTGATGCAGAGCAGCAGCATTCAGAATGATCCCTGCATCACAGGGGTAATTGCAGGTGTGATGAGGTGTAAAGGGCTTGGCCAGCAGTGGAGGCACAGTCACCTTTCTCAGATGCATCATAGAATGGGAATGGGAAGGGTTGGAAGGGTCCTTAAAGCTCATCTTGTTCCACCCCTTGCCATGGGCAGGGACACCTTCCACTATCCCAGGGTGCTCCAAGCTCCATTCAACCTGGCCTTGGACACTTCCAGGGATTGGGCAGCCACAACTACTCTGGGTAACCTGCTCCAGGGCCTCAACACCCTTTAGCAAAGTATTTATTTGCAAAATCTAATCTAAAAAATCTTTTAGCTTAAAGCTATTCCCTCTTGTCTTATTACTCCATGCCCTTGTGAAAAGTCCCTCTCCAGCCTTCCTCTAAGCCTCCTTCAAGTCCTGAAAGAACCATTTCCTCTCACGTTGTGCTATAGGGATGCAGGATTTGGGATTCCCAGCAGCCACCTAGATTTTCCTGGTCCTGCAGCAGTGGGTGGCAGTGACTGACAGTGCTGGTGTCCAACTTCTGCGATGGAGACAATCCTGCACTCGCCCCTCAGGTAGAGAATCTCGCCCTGCCCAGCTGTTATTTCAGTAATGTGAGCTTTTGGAACAGCTCCTCCCAAGCTGCGAGCTTTCGGAGCCCACTTTCAAACTCAGTGTCCTGTTTAGCTTTAGCACATCAACAACATGCTGCCTTCAGCCTATCTGTGTGCATTATCTGCTGCTCTAATGTATCGTGTGCTGAGCCACAGCATCATTACAGGTAAGTGCTCAGGTTTAAATGCAAACATAATTGCATAATGTGGTACAGCCAGGAAGAATAATGCAGGAAATAGAGCCAGCTCCATCTGATAGTGCAATCTGACTGGAACGCCGGCCCTTCGGATCAAACGCGCAGCCCAGATGGGGCAACCAAGAATAAAAGTGCTCCGCGGTATCTTTATTGTCATCATCAAAAACACTTATCTGCCACAAAGGTAAAAAGGTGAAGATGGGACTCGTGCAGAAAAGGTCACAGAAGCAACAGGGTATCACCGGGTTATGGGGGCAAGGAAGGTGTCACGCCTCAGCAAAGGCCACCTTTGCCCTGTCACTCCAAGCTGAATTTGCCAGTTCCTAATGGGAATCTGAGCACGGAGTGGCATTTCAAACACTGGGAACACCCGTGCCACTTTCCTGCAGTCAGGGGTGTCTATTTAACTGTGAGAAATCCAGATGAAGCCTCCCACTCTGCTGTGCAAGGAGCTGCACAAAGAGCGGAGAACATTCCCAGCACAAGACGCCTTCCAAATGAGAACATGTCTGCAGCAGATATGTACACTTTAATACATTTATTTTATGTAGCTAAAATTAGAACTGATTCTCGACGGAACAGCACTTTCATCTACTTAATTTTATTTTTTTTTCCAGTAGTTTGAGCTCACAGTGGCACACGACAGGCGATTTCAGGGGTGCAGACAGCACCACAACAGAAGCCAGAAGGCAGCTGAAGTTAATGTAGTGCACTTTGAACCACTTGCCCTGAATGAGAACGCCTCCACTGAAGAGAGCGCCACACACATCATGGGACAGCAACCACTCTTGTCATTTTAAGGGGTTTTAGCCCAAACTTCATTCAAGTCAGACAACAAGATGAGAGCCTAGTGTGAGAGAGAACCTCTCCACCAACACACTGCCCTCTGAACTGAGAAGCCTTTGAGTTGAAAGCACAAACTGCTGTTGTTTGAGCTGCAAAGCCATCCCTCTGTCTGTAACAGGGCTGTAACAGCTCATCTTTGTTGGGAATGCAGATCCCCTGCAATAATGCACCCCATGGCCTTCACTCCCTGCCCTCCCACACATATCTGTTTGCTTGTTAATCATTTGGCAGGACAGAAAATCCAGGGTCCTTCTACTCAAGGGTCCCTGCTGGCACATCCTTACCCCAGTATCTGAATGCATTCAAGTGCTAAAGGATGCAGACGTGTGCTGAGTAATATTCCAAAGGTGGATTTCACTTTGGAGAGAGCTGGGTACCATCCTAGTGCACACACACAAGTGAAGGTGTAGGTGAAGGTGGAAACTCCAGCTGTCACCACCTGGAGGAAGTCACCCAGAATTGTTACCCATGATACCTGTATTCAAACCCCTCGTGTACGTGACAATCCAGAAACTCCCTCTTCCAGACCTAAAATTGAACACTGGCTCGGGGCCGTGCCAGTGACCAGCATCAGCAGTCCTTTCAGCATGGATAAACCTCAATTTCTGCAACACTGTCTGGGCCATCTCAGCTTTGAAGGCACATTTTTGACGCAGCGGCTCCATCCCCTGCCTTAACCCAACAGGGCTCCCAAAAAGGCACCGCAGGGCAACAACCGCCCAACTTCTTCTGAACCAACTCATTCCAGAGAATCGTGCAATCACACACTGGTTTTGGTGAGAAAGGACCTTAAAGACCATTTAGATCTAACTCTCTGCCAGAGGAAGGGACACCTTCCAGTATTTCAGGGTGCTCCAAGCCCCATCCAACCTGGCCTTGGACACTTCCAGGGATGGGGCAGCCACAGCTTTGCTGGGAACGTGTGTCAAGGCCTCACCACCCTCACAGGGAAGGATTTCTCCCTAATATCTAACCTAAATCTACCTCAGAATGGTCCGTGTTGCCTTCCTGTGCCTGCCCTCACAGGTTTGCTGGTGAGCTCAGAGAAAACCTCCCCTGAACACTAAAAGCAAAAACTGCACCTTCTACTCACCAAACACAGGTTAAGGCAGGAGGAAAAACTGCAAAAAAAAGGTGAATTAGAGAATGAAAGAGCAAGAGAGTGTGTGTGAAAGAGGGAGCACTGTAACCCCTAAGTGGGCGAAGCCAAACCTGACCCTTGATCAGAATCCCAGACCCAGAGAAGATGTGTGAAAGCAGGAAAATAAATCAATAAGCAAAACAGCAATCTCTTTCCTCAATTTTATTTGAGGAAGTTCAAATTTACCCAGCTCCTCACAAACTGTCTTTGGCTAAAATCACCACTAACGAGCTCTGACATCTGAAATTTAACTGAATATGAGCTAACAGCTCCCAGCCCTCCACCACCCATGGAGCTGACGGGGAATATTTTGTTAAAGCCATAGACGGGGCTAAACTGAGCTTTATTGAGAAGACCCAGCGTTCAGGGCGAAGTGTTTACAGCACCCACTTCACCTGATGCTTCCCTGCCCTGCCACGTCTGCTTTTCTTCACGGGGGACCAGGGAGCACTCGGTCCCCTCCGCTCCTCCCCAGCGCCAGCATAATTATTTGCTGATTTTTATGAGGTCCCCTTACGATCCCTTAATGAAGTCCTTTGCTCTGCAGCAATTCACGGGGACAGATTGGACACGAGGGGCTTCCACTTAGGGAGCTGCCAATCAGGGGATGGTACCCAGCATTTATCGAGCAGTTGTTAAGTCAGTCTATCACCCGGCTATTACAGGCTCATCACGAAAACAGCTTGCTTTTACTGGCAACCACATTGAATTAACCCTTTCCTTAGAGACAGGGGGAAGCCTCGAGTAGATTCATCGTGGCAAAGAGCTCTGGTTTTCCCTCCTGCTACAGCAATTATTTTTTTAAGTTATTAATGAACACTATCTGAACTGAAATCTCCCTACTTTCGATTTGTTTTTCCTCTACCCGTACAGCTAGTTCACATTTTTAGTCTATGCTAAACGTTGTGATAGCACCAACAGTAACGAAATCAGGGAAAAAAAAATCAAACTTAGGACAAATTTGTTGTTCTGAGGTTTGTTTTTTTTTCTCCATTCCTTACTCTAAACTCTGTGCACTAAAGAAATGATGATACAAGATGATTGTCTTTCCATCACTACCAGTGGTTTTCTACAAGACCAAATTTTTCAGGCTTTTGTTATCTTCAGGATTGACCCACTTTTTTTTCAAAGAAGCAAAACATAACTCTGCTCCCCTCCCACACACTTTATCCAAGGCTTCTTCTCACTTCTTGTGGATGGGGTGGGACACCTGATCCTGCCCTCATGGCAAGAAGACAGGCCAGGCACCAGACTCAGAACTTCAGAGCTACATCCATGGCCCAACCATATCAAGAATCCCTTCCATGATCCCATTCTGGCCAAGACTATGCCACTGAAATCTCCCAGACTTCAATAGAGGGTGACCACATGCCCAGTCCTTGCTGGGTGCTGAGCCAGACCCCAGAAATATTTGGGAAGGGGTTGTAGGTCAGCCAATGCCTCTGGTACCGAGAAAACACCGTGTGGAGCATCCAGCCCCCAGCACTGCTCTGTTTGGGACTGAGGAGAGGACACAAGTCAGATGGTGACTTAGAGTCCTCTGTTAGTGACACAGGGGGCTGAAAGGCCACATCTTTATCCCATGTCACACCACAGGAAGGACCAGACCATCAGATATGTGAAGCCGTGCTCCAATGCAGATCAAGCCTGGGCTAGGTGTGTGTCCAAGTTGTTCAGCCCTTTTGTCATGGGGTGACCTTATGATGTGTATCCCCTATCGCTGCTCTATGCCCAGCCATGATTCCTGTGCCTTTCTGTGTCTTTAAAACTGGGTGTGAGAGAAAGAAAAAAAGCCAGATAAACTTTTCAAAACAGTTTTTGTGTTCAAGGACAGAGGATGAAAGAGCTGCTGTTGCTGCTGCTGCAGAGCAGAGGCACCTTCCTGCTTTCCCTGGCTCTGGGCTCCTTTTCTCGGAGGAGAGAGACAGAGAGTTCAACTCCTTTGTTTCCCTGGGACTTTGGATTTTTTTCCTCTTCTCTTCTGGACTGTTCAGAGCACCAGAACATCAGAACCTCACTGGGAGGCCTCACACCTCGGCCCGGAGGGGCCCGAGCCAACCCAGCTCCGAAGAGGAGAGAGAGGGAGAGAGCCCACACCCACGGAAAGGACTCTAAAATCTTCCCAGGTTTTCTCTCCACAGCGAGAGGTTTTATTATTTGGCATTATTCTTTTCTCATCTGTTTGTTAAATAAATAGGAGTTTTTTTCCCTTCATTCACTTTCCTTCGAGGAATTTTTCGCAAACCTGTTGAGGGAGGGGTGGCTGTAACCTGCCTTCCATACAGCAGATGTTCCTCTCAAAGTGTTCCTCCAAATTTTGTCTCAGACCAGGGCACCTTTTTCCATCAAATTCAAGATGGGCAGCTGGAGAAGGTGCAAGGCTTCCTCCAGCTTCACTCTGAGCCCAAGGCCGGACACCCCAGCACAGTCCCAGGCATCCAACATTCCCACTCCCTTCCCCCAAAGTGAGACAAAGCCAGGTTGAACAGGGCTTTGAGCATCCCAGTCTAGTGGGAAGATCTACATCTTTAAAGACCTTTCCAACCCAAAGCATTCTGTGAGACCAAGTCCCACAGGTGGAGAACCAAAGCCGTGGTTTCACACACTGACAATCCTTCCCCCTCCAAAACTTCCCGAATGCCAAAGGAGTCAGTTAGAGTCTCTGTCATAATTAAACAGAAAAGTGGCAGCAAGACTCCGTGCAAGTGCCTGGGAGCAAGAGGAGAGGACATGAGCACACCATCACTCAGCTCCCCCACACCCTCCTGACCCTTATTGGAGCCTTCCTTTTGTACAGGGAGGGAAAGATTTGCTTTCTGTTCCCTGGAGGAGCACTTTTAAGTTGGCACTTGTCACTCCAAAGCTATTTCTCTTAAGGGTTGGGAGCAGGGATAAATGGAGGGGGAAGAAGGAAAACAGCCCTCATTAAACTATGCCATGTTCAGTTCTGATTTCACACAAGTTTGTTTAAAGGCATATGGAAAAGCTTTGAGGTGCTTTGGATTACAGGGACTGGCATCCCATCCTGGGGATTATGGCATTCCATCCTGGGATATCCTAGGGATAGTTTCCAATGAACCCCTAAGTGCAGCTGTACGAGTGGTGGGGAGAAGAGGGTTCTCTGGAAAGCCACTTACCGTTCAGGAAGTAATCTCCTGAAAGACATCAGAAAGATGGTGGGATTGAAAATAAAAAGAAGAGGCTTTTCACAGTTGGAAGGGAAAGATAAAGATAAAGTTATAACTCAATCTTTCATTTTTGATCTGACAGCAGGAGAGGAAAGAGTTAAACCTCAAATCAGGAAGCAAAAAGTCAAAGGAAAATAAAACCACACCACAAGCACATCTCCTAAATTTCCCTTTGCAGCCCAAGGCCGAACCCATTAAAAGAGAAAAAAAAAATAAAAAGAAAGAATGAAAAAAAAAAAAAAAAGAAGAAAAACAGAGAAAAGAAGAGAAGCAATTTTGCTTATCCTTTCCTCAAACACTTAGCAGCCCCTTTTTCCTATTATTTATTTATTTACCTTCCCCTTCCAGAGCAAGGCCCTTATTTTCTCATTTAGTCCAACAGAGATTGTCCTCCTGGAATGACCTTTTTTTTTCCTTTCTCTCTCTCTCCTCCTCTCCTTCTTCCTCCCCCCTCCTCCCCGCTGCCTCCAGGCCATTGCCCTCATGCCAGTAACTAGATAACACACTCTATCAGAGATTTTTTAAAAAATCATTGCAAAGGCACTAGGGCTGATAGTGGCATCAATCCTTGCCTGACACGGGCTCGGGTCAACCATTTATCTCTTCACATTGCCTGTGGTTACTGGGGAGCCCATCTTGGTTCTCTACATCTTAACAACCTTGCAGATGGTACCTCCCTGCTCCAGCAGCCTCCGCACCCCAAAACTGGTTTTGTGGGTTTATTTTTAATAGTTTTTTATGGACTGCTCCATTTCTTTTCTGTGCGGGTCTGGTGGGTTTTATTGCATTCCCCACCTCCTTCTGAAAATAGCACTGTGACCAAGATAACAGGTTAAGAAAACAGGGAATTTGAAGATGCAAGGGTGGGCTTGCTGGGCTGTTAAAAGTGCACATTTATGAAAATACACACAAAATATTACAGAAGAGTTTCATCTCGTCCTACTCCTGATATCCCATCCTGTGTGACATGGCTATTTTTGGCTGGTTGCACTGCCAAAGGACCCGGGAGCCCTGCTCACAGCCCAAGACAACATAAAGTCAGGTTCTATCAGGGTACTTGCTAATAAATCCAATTAAGCTATTCCCAAAGCTCAGCAAGTTGTGATGCCCATGGCCAGATAAAGGGTTCTGGTGTTTTGCACTCCCTGAATGGATACACAGGAATTAAATACCATGTTGTATTATAGCTCTTCCTCAAGTGGAGAAGAGGGCAGCTCTTTCATTAACTCCTTCCAAACAAGCTCCATATTAAACTTGAATCTGCTCTGTTTCTTCCCCATTCCTGGCAGTGTTCAAGGCCAGGTTGGACAGGGCTTGGAGCAACCAGGTTTAGTGGAAGGTGTCCATGGATTGGGACCAGGTGATCTTTTAAGGTCCTTTCCAACCCAAACCATTCTGTGACTCTATGATCCCTACCCTGCCTGACTACTCTCAGCCTGCTGTAGTGGTTTTCCTCATGGACTGCCAAGTATGAGCCCTTCACCCTCAAAAATGCTCCCATCAAACATCCACACAACGTGGGGACGGCATTAAAATGAGGTGAAAGAGCAGAGTCACTTCCCATCACTTGTAACCCTCGCAGATGGACAACATCGAGAGTTGTCCCTGCCCGTGGCAGGGGATTGGAATGAGATGGTCTTTAAGGTCCCTTCCAACCCAAACCATTCCATGATTTGTCATCGATCCTGCCATGAGTAATAAAGTAACAGACCCTTCCATGCTCCCTGAAAGCTGACTGGGATTTGCCACCTTTGTAAATCACCAAATATCTCCAATGGTTGAAACCATTTAATTTCTTTCCTCACCTCCAAATACTTTGGCATCAAGAGAGATGGTAAATAGGGGGGAAAAAAAAAGGCAACAAAAGGAAAGGAACAATTCCAAGATCTGCAGAGGAATCCAAGGGATTTGAAGAGCTATTCCTGATTACACTAAGTGGAAGTTGAACAGAAAGGATATTTGAGGTGACTGGACATATCTCAGACACAGCCTTTGTGGGGGTTTTGTATTTTTTTCTTTCATGAGAAGCGAACAAAGCAGTTATCCCTGTATCCATCACCAAGCTAAGAATTCCCAGATCCTCAATACTCTAAGCCACCCCTTAAATCTCAAGACCTTCCCTTAACGCCCTGTTAAAAACAAACTCAAGGCAAGGCAGCACACCCAGGCGGAGCCATAATCCAGGATGGCATTTTTATCTGGCAACTTATTTTTTATTAACCTCCTGTCCCTCAATAGGGACAACCTGGAGGGTTGGGTTGCAGGGAATTCACTGGGATACCAATTCAGCTTCCCCACAGCTGACTTAATAAGTGGCATCTGCCCTCTGCCAAATATTCCATCACCTGTGTGGGCCAGCAGAGGAGGGGGAGTGGGAGCTGGGAAGCGCGGCTCCAACAGCATCTTTGCATCATGATTAGGTCTGGTCCAGCGATCCAGAATAATAATGGGATGGCTCACTAAGCTTAATGGGTTCGGAGCCACCCGAGCCTGGTCAAACCCTCCCATGAGCATCCTCTCCTTGTGTTTTCGGGGTGTTTTGCACATCTCATCAGTGTCACCAGAGCTGACATCTCATTATGCAGCCAAGGTGGAAGTGGACAGGTACTGAGTGAGCATTAGAACTTTTCTTTTCCCTTTTATTATTTAATTCATATCTTCCCATTATCCAGTGCATTCTTGAAGCTGTGAACTAATTAAGTCCTATGGGATATACAATCAGTGCTGGGGTTTTTTTCCCCTCCCTCTCTTTTCAGCAGGCTAAATTGCATTATATACTGAAATAAAAATAATTGTGCAACTCTTCTTAGATAAAAACAGAGCAAGTTACAAACACTAATGATGCTGAATGCAACAGTGGGGCAGAGGCCTGCTGCTTACTTCTTGTGACCTAATTAAGTCATACAGGGCAAAATACTTCAAACACAAAGTGAGGCAAGAGCTTAAATCAGTTTCTAAAGACAATCATAAAAACTATTCTCTGGGGGGGTTGGTGGGACACAGACCAGACCCCGGGAAAAATCCAAGTTGAACTGAAATTTCATGGAGTCTTCCATGAAAATCACAGATCTCCAGAAAGCAACTTGAGACTCCGTGAAATTTTGTGAGTCCTCTAGATTTAGATCTGAGCCCAGCTCACACTGTAACCATGCACCTGATGTTCCTGGAGGTCTTTTCCAACATTTAGGATTCTATGATTCATGCAAGCAACAGCTCAGAGACCAGATTTGAAAGGACAAAAATTGAGTGATGGATTTTGCGGCACCTATCAGAAAATACAGCTGTTTAAATAACACAACTGATGAAAAAATACCCTAAAAAGTGTGTCATAGAATAGTGGACATGTCATAGAATATCCTGAGTTGCAAGAAACCCACAAGGATCATCGAGTCCAACTCCTGGCTCTGCACAGAACAACCCTAAGAACCCCAGTCTGTGCCTAACAGTGTTGTCCAAATGCTGCTTGGACTCTGGCAGGTTTGGTGATGTGACCATTTGTATGTCTTAGGCTCAAGTTCCCAGAACCAACACTTTACATTTTATTTATTTATTAATTTTTGTTCTCAACCAAGGCTGGTCTCTCTTCTTGCCAGTGCCCATTCATTCCACGCCATCAGCCTCTGTCAACCTTTCTGAATTACCTCTTTTCCCTTCCAACTCCACCCTGGAGCTAATCCTGCTCCATCATCATCATCATCACCTAATCACCTCTGAGACAACCCTCCCACAGTGCCCAGCTGCACTGAGTCCTCGGCCCGCCTGGGCATCCTTCAGCTGGCAGCAGAGGAAGCAAAAAACAAACCAGTGAGCAGTGCAGCTGTGCTGAGAACAGGCTCATGCCCCTTTTTTATGGAATGCTTTGAGATTCTTGCATGAGCATGCAAGAGAAGTGCCAGATGTTATTATAAAGACATGCAGCCCCATTACTTGTACACAGAGTTGTGCTGCCTGCTAATAGCACCATTATCCTACGGCACGTGGTGCTATTAATGCGTTTCACTGCTTAGTGCTGAACCTGGGGACCATTTTTTCCACTGGAAAGGTAAGGCCAGTTCCCATGACATGATTTAAACCTCCACAGTGAAGCGTGCATGCGCTGCACCGGGTCGTAAATCTTAACGGGATGCTGTCAGCCAGAAAGGGACCAAAATTGAAGCCATTTATCTGAACTCCCCACCCATCCACCTCTGCTCACCCAAGCCAGTTTTGGGAAGAGGGATAAAATGATTCCGAATGCCCACTGGGTTCATTAGGCAGCAGCAAATCCCAGATCTAAAGTGCTGCTGCTTTCACCCTGCTCTGAATGAATTTGTTCATTCAGGACACTTAGGCCTTCCTTGGTTTTCCCCACTCTGAGCAGAAAAACCACAACAGGAACAAACCTTGCAGCTTCTTCCTCTTCTTGCTCCCACCTGAGTCAAAAGCCAACCTGCCATCCTGTCATCACTGAGGCTACAGGACCCGTGACAGCTGAGCTGCCCAGGTCACAGACAGCTGAGGGGAAGATCCCTCCAAGCCGCCACCCAGGCTCTGGGGCTCTGGAGATGCCCTTATCCCATTTGAGAAGGAAAATAGGAATATAAGGCGTAGTTATCATTTGATCTGGTACTTGCTTGGGCACTTGCCTTTGTTGGCCTCATGCAGACACCCCCCAGCAATTTTTAGGGGTTGTTTTTCTCCTTAGCTGGGCATGTTTATGGTACCATAACTAACAAGGCTGATGAGCAAATGAACCCCGACAGGTAACATTCCACATCTGACATTCCTTCCCAAACCAAGGACAGGCTTAACAGGAGGAAGGAATTGTAGTTTAGGATATTCCACTGCAATAGCAACATTCATATAAGGTAGATTTGCAAGTATTCAGTGACTCCTATGTGTAGAATAGATCAGATATATAATAATTAAATATAGAATTCAACACTGGAAATGCACCAGAATTACTCTGCCAGGACACTGCAGCTACTAGATTTAAAGTCCTTAAATACAGGAAATCTCTTTGCAGACAGAGTTAAAATTACCATGGTAACTTTAACATTGCTGCTGAGCACACGAACTTCATTTTCCTAAACTATGCTAAAAGACCGTGTGAAAATTTTATTTAATAGATAAAAAATAGCATTTCATTTTTATCCCAAGTCAGGTGCGTAACTATCCCCACTCACACTTCCCTGTGTGCAGGAGGTTTCCACCACTCCTCAGGAGCTGCTCCTTTAGGGAAGGACAGTGAAAAAAGGATATTTGGTGTTCAACAAATATCCAACCCCTCTAAATTTTTTCTTACAGGTGGCTAAACACCCCCACAAACTCTGCAAGACTGTGAGGACTCTAAAAGGACATTTCAGGTTTGCAATGACATTTTTAGGTATAAAGTCTTAACATTTATGCTGGTTCAGAGTTATAGTTTTTCCGTAATGAACTCCTGGCATATGTCTTCGTTCTTGCTATACCCACAGATAGCACTGGGCAGACTGTCCCATTTTCCTTCAGCTACTGAAAAGCAGCAAAAATCAAATATAACCAGGGCTGCGCCGAATGCTAAGTCTCTGCCAGAGAGCTGAAACTGTACCTCATGGCTAGGATTTCTGCTCAACAGAAAATAACATTTTTAGAACAGAATTGAATTTATATTTAAAAAAAAAAAAAAGGAGAGAGTGTTAAAAAATATATACATTGCTCAGAAAATAAGGTAAAGCTCATTTATGTCTGATAAAATACATGATTAGCCATAGTTAACCATTAATTCAGCTGTGCTGCATTAGAACTGCTATTCAAAGTTGGAAAGCATTTAATATTATATATTGCTGCTGCTCAGCCTAAATTGTTTTTTTTTCTTGCCCCCCTTTAAATGTACACAATATTACAAATTTAATTTTAAGCTGTTTGAATCAGTCTGTAAAAAAGATTTGATTATACCTGAGTGTTCTGGCCCCAGTTTTTCCATATCTCAGTAATCTTGGCAGTAATTGGCTGATTAGCTCCCTCACACTCCATCTCTGCCTCAGTTTCCATGGTAATGTTACAGGAGCTATTATAGATGAGAACTTCATCTCTTTCCACTTTAGGGCTGAAACGAGAAGGGAGGTTAAATGGGGTGTCATCAATCTTAATGAAATGCAATTATTTTTACTCTTATTAATCATTGCAAGCCATTAGCTTGTGGCAACTCCTGGCCACCATTTGTCAAACTTTGCAAATTTCTGTAATTTTGTTTCCATTCTTTTATTGTTTATTTGTTTTTCCCCCCTTTATCTGCACACACTCAGGATGAAAATACATGCAGTAAATATCTCTCAGTGATGCTTTTCTCCTTCCCCAAACCATCGCAAACAGGAACAAATGCCATTCCAGGGCCAAGGCAGGCAGATAAGTGCAGACAACAGGGAGGGGATCGGCAGTGTTGGGAGCAAAGATGGACTCCTACAAGGAGTAGGGTTTGTTTGTGTCTCCCCCCTCCCCATCTTACTCACACTTAGCAATGGGGAATGAATAACTTGCAACTCCCCCAGGGCAAGGGGAGAAATTGGAAAAACCACACAACTGGCTAACTGGTCCCTAATTCCAACTGTGAAAAAATGAGCTCATTTAGGGGTTCCAATTCCTGCCACCCAGCTGACTGCAATGATGCTTTGTTGCTAACATTGGAACATTAACTTAGTAAATTAATTAAACTTACTTAACAGCCCAGACTAAGCAGATTCGATATATGTGCCAGTTACACCAGCAGACATTTGCTCTAAGGGCTCCCCTTGCATAGGGGGAAGAGGTAATGGAAAAGATTGGGGGGGGAGAAACATTTTTTCCCTTGGTTTTGCTGCTGACAGTTGCTGATTTTTGTACTGTTCCATTGTGGGGAGTTATACGATTCAACACATGGTTTAGTGGTGAGCAAGGGGTGGTGTGGGGTTCATGGTTGGACGTGATGACCCCAGAGGTCTTTTCCAACCTAATTGATTCTGTGACTCTTGGGCATTGCTGCTTCTTTCTCTCCTCCCCACCCCACCGTGAGATTCACACCAGCAACTTGTGGGAAGGTGAGAAGAAAGGAGAGGGTCTAAAGCAACACCAACATAGCTCAGAAATTACACTGCTTTTCTGAACAGCTAGGAAAGGACAGAGTTCACAGCATGATTTACTCAACAAAACAGGGGATCAGATAGGCAGGATCAGGATTTTAAGCGGCCTTCAGGTTCCTGAAAATCCCATATAACAGGATTTGCTAAAGTGTCTAAGTTAGAATCAAAGAATGGTTTGGATTGGAAGGACCTGAAAGATCAGCTTGTTCCCTCCCCCTGCCACGGGCAGGGACACCTTCCACTATCCCAGGGTGCTCCAAGTCCCATCCAGCCTGGTCTTGGACACTTCCAGGGATCCAGGGGCAGCCACAGCTTCTCTGGGCGACCTGTGCCAGGGCCTCACCACGCTCACAGGGAAGAATTCCTTCCTAATAACTAACAAAAATCTACCTTCTGTCAGTTTGAAGCCATTCTCCCTTGTCCTGTCCCTCCAGGCCCTTGTCCAAAGTCCCTCTCCAACTCTCATGGAGTCACTTTAGGCATTGAAAGATGTTCTAAAGTCTCCCTGCAGCCTCCCCTTCTCCGGGCTGAATAATCCTAATTTTCCCAGCTTTTCCGCACAGCAGAGCTGCTCCATCCCTCTGATCATCTCCTGGCCTCCTGTGGACTTGCTCCAACAGCTCCATGTCCTTCCTGTGCTGGGGACCCCAGAGCTGGACACCATTCCTGGTGGGATCTCATGAGAGTGGAGCAGAGGGGCAGAAGCACCTCCCCTGCCCAAAGCTCTCCCAAAATTGACCCAATTGGAAAGCCAGGACTCAGAGTTTTGTGGGGAGGGTGATGATCAGGGTAGTTTGATGACCCTGAAGATTTCAAACTTCCCTGCTGGATGCAGCAGCTCACTCTGCAAACGAAGCCCTGCTCTGACCTGCATTTAGGGGCTGTTTGTTTTGTTGCCCTTTTTCAGGGTTAAAGTGTTAAAGGAATTGGCCACGTTAGAAACCACGAAAATACTATTAAAGAAAAAAAAAAAGAAAAGGTTTCTGCAAGTTGCTGAACCCTTTTAACGGTGAATTTTTATTTTTATATTTAAATGAACTTTTCCCTCTGCTGTATCAATAATCAAAAGCCAGCCTTGGGGAACTGTGCTTGCTTTTGATAGCAACACTTTGAGAATTGATCTTGTCCTGTACAATAATTCAGTGGACTGGGCTATCTTTCAAGACCGCAGAGTACTTCTTTTTAAAGCTCCAAGAAAAAACTGCTTCTTTTAAATAATCAACTGTTTTAAAGGCAGAAGGGGGTGGCGCTGGATGCAGGGCATGGACACAATTTGCCAAACATTCAAGTCAATACAAGGACCTTTGAGTGGTTTTCACAGTTTTTGTGAAATGTAAATAAGCTTTGCTTGTAACAAGAGCCAGTTCCTTTCTGTCCTCGTGTAACCACAGCCTGAAACGCTGATGCTGGAAAACTGTTACCGAATTGCAGGTTTTAAAGGAAATGCAAGAAAAGTGTGTGAATTATTACAGGGATTTCAGGAATGTACCTTGTTAATGGCAAAACTTGCAACTCTCCTAAGGAATATGCTGATAAAGGATGGGCTGTGGTACAGACTAGATAAGGAAAAGATTTATTTAAACCACTAAAAAAAAATTGTTCATGTGGCTGCCCCGGCCCTGGAAGTGTCCAAGGCCAGGTTGGTTGGGACTTGGAGCAACCTGGGATAGTGGAAGGTGTCCCTGCCCACAGCAGGGAGGCTGGAATGAGATGAGATTTAAGGACCCTTCAAACCCAAATTATTCTGTGATTCTATAAATTTAGTAATTTAGAACAGGAGAAATTCAATGTGCACTTAAGCCAGGAATTACTTCAGTAGTTTTGTCCTCATCCTGGGACAAATGTTTTAATTCTTGAGCATTTGCACAGAACTCAAATTCATATATGTTTTTATAACTGTTATTATTTATTGTTATTAATTAAAGCAATCAATATGCATTATTTCAGGAATCCTCAAATTCGTTCTTTTCTGGTGGAACCATTTAAATTTTCTAAGACTTTCATGCAAATTCCATCAATATTTTAGAATTAAATATTTTTCTGAACTGAAACGTGGAAAAGTTTTCAGAACTTCTGAAATAAGTTAATTTGTATGATTCAAACCCCTCAATTTTTTCCCCCTATTTCTTCCCAGATTTCTCAAATCAGGAAACTTTTTTGAAAACAAACAACCTTTGCCCCTAATTTCCTTTAGCAAGAACTATTTTAGAAGTAAATTCACTAGAAAAAAATATCAGCCCAAGTTTTAATTTCCAACTAAAAGACAAGCATGAGCAAAATAGGGTGAAAAGTTAAGACAATAAGAAAGATGTTGAAGAAGTGGGGAAAAATGCAAAAATAGTAGGTAAAAAAAGTTGATTGATTTGATTCAGAAATCTCTCCCTGATAAGATTCCCAGGAGGAATGATAAACCCTGTCTCGGAGGCATTCACAATTAAATTGGACTAAAAACCACAGTGAAAACAATAAGCAAACAGTCAGTAAAAGGACTTTGTGACTTCCTCCACAGTGGCAGCCCAAACCAAGAAAACGAGCAAGAAGAAAAATAATCATAGGAGGATCTGTACTAGCAGTAGCAGTAGCAGTAGTATATTATTGAAGATGCATTTTTTATTGGTGAAGAGCTGAGCACAATTTTGATATTAAGGGGAAAAGGAGCAGGAAAGAAACACAAATGGGGTTCTCCAGTCCCTCTCAGCCTTCTTGGCTCTCTGGTTGAGGGTTACACTGAGGTGAAGAAAAACAAAGCAAAGTTCAACCAGACAAGGCAAGGCTCCTGGAGTTTCTTGATTTGAAAGAAGTCATTATGGGAGCAATAGAACGGATGAAATTAGTTTAATTTCACATTCTTTCCCCCTTCTAAGTCTCCTTACTTTTGTCTTCTCCAAAAGATCTGTCCTCCCCATCTCCTGGGGCGTTACAGGATGTTACCAATGCGCAGTGTGGCTTTGGACACCAGACCAGTTGTACAGATCAGGGCAGAATTTGCCCTCTGTCTCCTCAACAGGAAAATAATTTCTTTCTGCCTAACACTGATTTTCTCAAAACTGACAAGGATTTTCTTAAAAAGCCCAGGCCTTATGAAATCTAGGCCAAATTAAAAAACTGGTGAGGAAGAAGTGACTGACGGACAGAGAGGTGTTGCAACTGCATAAACCTTTTTTTAATATTTATTTTGGTTGGAAACTTCTATTTTTAATATTTTAAACAATTTTTAAGAATTGTGCAATTCATCTCTTGCTGTCTTTGTACAGTAAATATCAATTGGTTTTTCCCCCTCAGTTCAGGGTATCCAGCGCTCCCTCTGGTGAATCAACACCAGGTGTGATGTAAGGATAAGGTCAGGATGAGGATCAAACCTCTGCAACTCCACTGAAATTCCTGGACTGTGGCAAGATGCAGCAGCCAGGAGTGGGATCACCAAGTACAGCAGATCATGGGCAATGCACTGCAATGCTGTTCTAATTCTCTATTTACTAAAGAACTTCTGGAAGGTTTTGTTCAACTTGTTCCAGTATCTAAAGGGGGATTACAAGAAGCCTGGAGAGGAATTTTTCACATGGGCATGGAGTGATAGAACGAGGGGGAATGGCTCCAAACTGAGGGAGGGGAGATTCACATTAGAGATTAGGGAGAAATTCTTCCCTGTGAGGGTGGTGAGGCCCTGGCACAGGGTGCCCAGAGAAGCTGTGGCTGCCCCTGGATCCCTGGAAGTGTCCAAGGCCAGGTTGGATGGGTCTTGGAGCACCCTGGGATAGGGGAAGGTGTCCCTGCCCATGGCAGGGGGTGGAACAAGATGATCTTTAAGGTCCCTTCCAAACCAAATCCTTCAATCATTCATCTGTTTTTATCTTAGTTCAGACATCCCACTTACTCCTAGAAGTAAATGCTCTGCAGGAATGAATCCTCACTTCTCCATCAAAGACAACAGTTCCAAGTTATACTCCTGGACAACTTGGCCTCGGATTTGCAAAGCAGAAGCACCCTTGCACACCCTGCTGAATTTACTCTGTGACTTTTTACTCATCCAGGTGCTTGGAGAAAGGCAGAGGGGGCAGAAAAAGAAGAAAAAAGAAAGAAGAAAAAAAAAAAAAGAAGGAAAAAAACAGAAAAAAGAGGACTTCTGCTTTTCATAATGCCTAATCTTTTTTCCCATTGGCATCCACCAGATGTTGCTTTGGATCAGAAGATAAATATTAAAACCTAAGAAGGAACAAAGCAGGCTGTTTACGAGATGGATTTTCTGATGTCTCTCAAACATTTTTAAAAGGCAGAAGGGAAGGAGGGGGGACTGGAGATGCTTTGATAGGCACAGGGAATGAATTCCACAACCCAGCAGAGCTCTCTAGTGGTCTCAAGGCTAAACTGTTCTATCGGCATCAACCTGAGAATTAGGAATTTGTTCCTTCAGTCCATCATTTAGCGGGGGACAGTTCTGCAAAAGGTGGAATAACATGTGGGGGATGTTATCCGTGGATGGACCCGCTGGGCTGTTGATGAGACACAGCACTAACCTGGCCAAGAGCCCAGCAAAGCGCCCCTGGGGTGGGGTGCCCCCGCAGACATAAAGGTAGGACACAGATCCTCTCTGCTGGGAGGTGCCCACCGTGACTCGGATGTCACATTCAATGGAGGTGGCTCTGTCCTCTCGGCAGTCGGCAGGAGAACGTGTCAGACCACAGAGAACGGCCACGGAGGCTGCAAGACAGGAGAGGGAAAAAATAACCTGAAACAGCCTAAATGCCACTGGCACTGAGCATATTTTAACTCCTGAGGTGTCATTGCAGAAAGTGTCCCTGCCCATGGAACTAAATGAACTTTAAGGTCCTTTCCAACCCAAACCGTTCCATGATCCTTTGGCTCCTGGTGTGCACCCAGCCTCTCTTTAGGTGCATCCTTTTTGAGGATTTTTAGGTCTCCTTCAGCCCCATTTGCTTTGTGTGAGCAAAATATAACTTCCTTTGTGCCCTGAGCATCAGGATGGTCTTTGGGATCAAACTGCTCTGTCCAGGAGGAGATGACATGAGGGATTAAATACAAGCATGGACATTTATTCTGGGAGAGACGGACCATGGCTTACAGATCAGGAATAAGGCACAAAACTTTTACCAAGGAGATGTGACAACTTTACATCCATCATTAGTTTGAAATCCAGAAACAGGTTTGAGGAAGCATTGACACCCCTCGGAGGGCTGCTGGGGAACTGGTGGGGACTGGGATCTCTCGCCTTGCTTTGTAGCTGAGTATGACTTGAGATGTGGTCCAAGTTTGACTCCATGGACGTGGTAAAAAGGGTAATGGGAGCAGCTATTTTGCTTTGTGGTGTATTTAAAAAACAAGATTTTTTTTCATGGAAAGGGTTGTTCAGCACTGGAATGCAACGCCCTGGGAGGTGGTGGAGTCACCAACCCTGGAGGTGTTCAGGGAGGGCCTGGACGTGGCACTCAGTGCTCTGGTCTGGGTGACAAGGTGGGGGTCAGTCACAGGTTGGACTCGATGATCTTGGAGGTTTTTTCCAACCTAAATGATTCAGTGTGATTCTGTGAGCAGAAATGAGATTTTCTTATTCTAAGTCCAGACAAAAAATGATTTAAAAAATAGTATTATGAACTGTCGCTGAAGTTCAGATTTAGTTGAAATGTTTGGGTTTAATACTTTTGAGGAGTCCTTTAAGCATTAAACCATGACAGACATTAAAATTGCTTCTCTCAAAGCCCTGACTTTCGGAGAATATTCATTAATCCTGAACTAACCAAATAGTTGTAACGATCTCCTGAAATGGTCGGTGGACACTATAACAGACTGCACAGTACATCCAAGAGTATTCCTCAAGCACCAGAAATCCAATCATTGGGAATTTATCGAGAAAGGATTTTTTCCTATTTGCTTTTGTAAATTCCAGTTTGTTCAAAAGGTACCTTGTTTGCTGGGGAAGTGTCATCGTCAATGAATGTCTTGTCTCCCAAGCAATTCTAAAACATGGGGGTTGAAATTGTAGCAATATGAAAATGCTCTATTTCCCATATTAAAATATTTAGCACATTTTGCTAAAAATTATTATTTCATATGGGGCATTTCTGAAGAGTTTATAGCTGTTTAATGTTTCAGGTGTTTTTGAAATATTAAAACCTATCATTCCATCTGCTCTGAACTTCAGAAAGAGAGAGTTTACAATTCTCTATTTTTCTTCTCTGTTTTTAGAACGAGAAACTAAAGTCACCCACGTGCTCACAAATTTTGCAATTTGCTTAATCCCTTTCCTTCCCCAAATCCAGTGGCAATTTTCTTGCTTGGCATCCAGACAGAGCCAAACACAATCCCTGCCTTGAAGACCTACATCTAAGGAGAGTAATAGGCCGAGAAGCCTAAAAGAATGATGGCTATATTTTGTTTTTATTGTCCAAAAATTCTGTCTGGAGCTACCTCAGCTATTCTATGGCTCCCACAAAAGCCTTATGTCTTTCCTGACATTACAAGGGCGTCTTAAGCAGCACTGAATGTCTGTGTTTTGACAAATAAATAGCATCCAAGAGGACTAAATGCTGCAAAGATCTCGCATTTGCAACAACCTGCAGCAGAACCAATTCATTACACGAAGGTTTTGGTTTACTTTTGTGGTCTTGAAAAGAACATTGCAGATTTCCTATGTGGAAAACCACTTGAACTCTATTTTGGGACGAATGTTGGAAATGACTCACAGAACCTCTGGACGTGACTCTTTTCCTCGACGTTTTGCTACTGTCAAAGAACTTGCCTGGCTCCTGGAGGTCACCAGGAGGTGTTTCCCACACAGCCCTGAGAGCTCAGCAGAAGAACAGTCTGACACTTTTTAAAAAACCCCAAAATGTGGAAATTGGGTGTTTCTGCTGTGCTCCAGTGCCCTCATCCCAATGTTATCGTGCCTGTAGGAACATGAGTCCTCGTATCCTACCAACAGCTGAAATAATTTTTAACTCAAACCAGGCAAACAAAGGTATTAATTTAGAAAACCTAAGCTTTAGAACACGGCTACAAAGGATTGCAAAGAGATCAGTGGAAGCGAAATCCAAGCAAGCCCTACTTAATCTGCACACCCCAGAATCAAACTTAGAATTGCTTTGTCTCAGGTGGAAGGAGGGAGAAATCCCATCTCCACACCCCACATTTCCTGTCCATCGGATGGAGATATCACTCTTAGACATGATGTTCTTTTCCCATTCCTTCCTTGGGGCTCTCCAAGGTACTCATATCTCCGTCCTCCCAGAGGTTTTAATATCTTTATTCATTTAGGAGGAAGTCCTGTCCTTTCCCTTCCCGTTCCTCTGACCATGAAACACAAATAGCCCTTGGTATTATTGGTGCCATTATCTCCTACCATAGCAGCGACAAAAAATATCAACTGAAGATTTCAACACACTTTTGGCACATCCTAAAAGGATATTCTGCCTGTTCTGGGACACAATTCTTCTCCCTGCTTAATTGGTTAGTGTTCAAACCCCAGAATGAAGCTGCTTTAGGCTTTATACTCCCTGTAAAGATCAAACCTGCAATCCCATCGCTGGGATGAATGCACTCAGCTCATTACAGCTTCTCTTTTGAGATCAGACACAACGGCAGCCAAATCTCTGCATGGTGGTAATGGCTTAGGGACTGACTACCCCCAGCCCTGGCTTTGAGGGATACCCTGGCTTAATCCAGGATCCTGGGATGCTCAGCACAAGGGCTTTGTTCTGGGTCACTGTTTAATAACAACTGCTGGACATGTGATGAGGCTAAAACCTCCAGGAGGCTCCAAGGGCAGCTGGGGGTCGATTGAAGAACTGCCCAAGGAGTCCCAGTGCCAAACCTCACATCCCCAGTCATCCACCCCTGACAAAACGGACTGTGGAGCACAACATCAACATGTGCTTAGCAGGGAAGACAAAGAATTTTTTTTAAAAGTTAATAAAAGGGAGAGGAAAAAGAGACCTACTGAGGTCATCGAGTCCCACCTCCGCCTACGAAGAGCTGCTCCCTGTGAGACATTCATTTCACACAGCCAGGTGTCAGAAGTCCCAAGAGGTGACTTTCAAGCATCTATTCCCTGCCTGGTAGATCTCACTGTCAGAACATTCCTGCCATGTAATATGTTTTATTCTCCTCTCTTAACTTCATTTCTGGGTTTGAAAGACAGAAGGGACCATTTGGGTCCTTTGGTTTGGTGTCCACAGTAAACATCAGAGGTCTTGGCTTCTGCTGAGGTCTCAATTGCCCCACCACCACAACAGGCCCTCTTCATGTCTTCTGCATTTGCTCATGCAAACCCCCACATTTCCCTGGCTCTAGTCCCCATTGTCCTGGCTCAGTGTGTCTCCTTGTTACAACCAAAACTCATTCCGCCCTCTCTCCTTGCGCCATTCAAAGAGCTCCATCAAACCACATCTCTCATCCTTTAAACCAGTCACATTTCTAGCCTCTAATCTAATTTCTCCTCCCTAAACATCCGCTTTTACCAGTGGAGTGTAGTTCATGGCAGGTCCAGGACTTGCTAACAAAGATCCCGAGAACTTTCATCACAACCCTGAAGTCAGACCTGTTATTCCAAGCATGCTGATGCAACCAGGCAAATCAGGCTCAGCTTTTACCCTGGTGGATCTTCTTATCAGTTCACCTCCTTCTAAAGGTGCCTTCCTTACCCTCACCTTTATGTCAAACATAAAATCTCAGGGACTGGCTTGCTGCAAAATTACATATGGTACCTACACTAATATCACCTGAGAGGAATAATCGCTCATTTTCTCATCTGCCTCAAGCTTCCTGCCAGTTTTCCCATCTTTCACAGGAGCACAACTCAGTCCCACAAACATTAACCATGTGTTCTGTAGATGTAACCTGAGCTGAACAGAATCTACAGCTGCATTTGCACTCGTGCAGTGGCTCGAGCAACAAAGCAGGAGCGAGAGAAGGGGAGAGCTTTCAGGATCATAGAATAATTTTGGTTGGAAAAGCCCTCTAAGACTGAGCCCAACCATTCCCCCAGCACTGCCAAACCCACCACTAAATCATGTCCCCAAGTGCCACAGCTACACAGCTTTTGAACCCTTCCAGGCATGGTGATCAAGCCAGTTATTTCCTTACCTTTAAAGACTCATGGGTTAGTTTGGTCTTTTTTCATTTGGCTTTGTTTTTCCTTGAAGGCAGTGGAGTTTTGTTAATTTTATTAGTTTCCCTAATTTTTTTTTAAGCTTTAAGGCTAAAAATCAAATTTTAGCTCTGTTCTGAATTGATTTTTCTGCGTCTTGCACAAAATCCATGAAAGAGTCTAGTCCTTCCCATTCCTTGTGCTCTGGAGTGAGCAGGTCTCAGTGACATGCCCAGCTCTTGCCAGCGATCAAACCAAAACCTCGCTGCGACCCCGCTCAACACCCATTCCTAAGGAAATCCCTGTGGGGAAGGCTTATGGATGGATCCTGCTGAGCCTGGCAGCTCCTCGTCTCTTAGAAACCTTCCTACTCAAAGGGAAAGAAGTCACATTTCCTACCTGCAGAGCCTTGCCCTATGGATTGGATCACATGAGAGAGCTACACGGACCAGTTGGGGATTCCCACGTGGACATCTCTAATCTCAAGCAAGCCAGACACAACATGACCCAGCACTGAGACCCCGGGGCAGCCAGTGCCACCTGACATCCCCCAGTGCCAGAGGAGAGGGGGTTCTGCTTCACAGCCCTCAGTAACAGGAGAAACGCAGCTTAAACTCTACACGTCAGCCAGTTCAGGGAGGGGAGCTGGGAAAGGTCAGACAAGCATCCAACTTGGACACAGCACTGAGGGGCCCTGGGGCACCACAGACCTCCCCTTTCCATTCCTTCACAGTCCTGCATCCCTGGAGTCTCTTTGCCACCTCTCCCATGTGGATGAGGCAGTGCAAGAAAGGTCTGAGCACTGGATGTGCTCTCGCCAAGTGGCAAAATTCCCCAGGCAAACAGCACAGTGTAAACCATGAGGTAAGACTGGACTAACTGCCCTTAAACCATCTATTCATGCCCTAAACGTGGTGAGGGGCAGGGTTAAATCTTTAAATAGTAAAAAAAAAAGTCCTTAAATATTAAGCATTAGGTGGAAGAGTATCTTGAAAGCATCTTACTCTGTATACAGATTCACCCATGCCAGATGTAGATGTGCACAGGCTGAACACAACTGTCTCAGGGAGCACAAATAGCCTGACAAACACAGATTTCAGCAGCCTGCAGAAGGATTTTTGTCTTTTTTAAGGCAAGGGGGAAAAAAAAGATATTTGCTTGTAAATATTTAATTAACAAATATTTTGCAACTCGACTGGTGAAACTGGCAAGGCTGCAAAACCCAGGGCAGGAGAGAGAGGGTGAGGCAACGCTTCCTTTGCATTTCCTCTCCAGACACGCAGCCAGCGATCAGCATTCACTTGCTGACATCTAGTGACAGGAACAAGTATCGTGGTCCTGCCTGAAAGATTGTTTTCCCCGGGCTCCCTCTGCCACCAGCCACTCAGTGAGTTCCGGGCACAGTTTGGATCAATGTGATCAAATTTTAGAATGCTATTCTCCCTGCATTTACCAGGGTGCCCCGTTTTGTGCTTGATTTTTTCCAACACTCCAGCACCATGTCTTTTTCTATTTAAAATCACAAGCAGTTTTGTGGACTGGGCCTGGGCCTTCTTTAAAAGAAAGAAAACTGAGCTCTTTATGCCCTCTTGGTGTCTCTTTTTGAGTGATTGTGGTTGGGTTTTAAAGCCCTTTTTTTTTTTTTCCCTTTCCATTTTTCTTAATATTCCTCACGGCAGGGGGGTTGGAACCAGAGGACCTTTAAGGTTCCTTCCAACCAAAATCTTTCTGGGATTCTATGAAAGGAACCATTCAAAATGATAGGAGTAAATTTAGAATTTGGGAATAAGTGAGGCTGGAGAGAACACCTGGATGCCTCTTGTCCCAGTCCTTTCTCAAAAGAATGTTAGAGTTCACATTGGAATGGTTTCTAGGCAAATAATTGATTCAACTTCTATTTTGGAGGCCAGATATTCCACACGCCTTTGAACAAACCCATGGAATTTACCCTGATGGACATTCACACTTTCCACCTTTCTTTCATGTCCACAAGGGATAAGAGGTCATGGATCTCTAGTCACATGGATGTTGGATGTCTGGACAGCATTAGAACAGCAAATATTTCTGCAGACCTCCAGATGTTCTCTGACTTCAGAGCTGTGAAGGGGTTGAAATGTTAAACTTCTGAGTGTTGGGATCCCTGAATCACAGCATCGTTTAGGTTGGAAAAGATCTCCAAGATTGCAGAGTCCAACCTTTGACCAATCCTTATCCTGTCACCCAGACCAGGGCAGTGACTGCCACATCCAGTCATTCCTTGGACATCTCCAGGGTTGGGCACTCCACCGAGGAGTCAAGCACCAAGGTGAATACTCCGTGTTTAGAATCTGGGGAAGGGTACATGGCTCAGGTGAGATTTAAAAGTCTTAAATCCTGCCTTTTGCAGATCTGAGAAGCCTAATTCTGAGCTTTCAGTAGGAAAAGGAGGAAACATATCTTGTCCCAGGAAATGCTCATTTTGAAAAGTTAGCTCCAAAATTCAGGCAGGGCTGTTTCTCTGTTTGAGAGATGTGGAGATCATCATTCCATGCTGCCTCTTTCAGGTTAAGGAAGATGCTCTGGTTTACATGATGGATGATTCCATCCCCCTCTCAAGGAAGTCAAATCCTCATCTCCAGCTTCCCAAAGGTATGAACCGGCCATGGTATATCATTCATTCACCCTTCCAGTCATTCAACCTTTTCCTTCCACATCTTTGCCCCACTGAGGCCATCCCACCATGCAGCCAAAATACTAAATGTGCGTGGCCGCAGAATCAAAGAATTGTTGAAGTTGGAAAAGACCTTTAAGATCATCAAGTCCAACCATCGTCTCACCAGTACCATGTTCACCACTAAACCATTCCTCAAAAGTTACATCCACACAATTTTTTAGCTCTTCCAGGGATGATGACTCCACCGCTTCGTTGGGCACTGCCTTCCAATGCTTGAAAACACTTTATGGGAAAAAATTTTTCTAATATCTAAGCTGAAACTTCCCTGGTGCAACTTGAGACTGTTTCCTCAGAAGAAAATGCATTTAAGAGAGTTTAAGTCATTAAGATGATCGTGATGGCTAAGAGGTACTTGGGTACCCAACCCTACAGCCCACGTGCATGTTTTATGTGAGGCAGCTTTCCCAAGGAACAACTGCTCTGAGGAAATGTTGATGTTGTGCAAGCATGGCCACAGGCACACAGCGGATCTAGGCCAACATCCATGGCCACTGACACAAAAACACACCCTGACACCATCTGTCTTCAGACTGAGTTCAAAAACCAGAAGTCATAGAATTATGGAATCGTTACAGTTGGAAAAGACCTCCAAACTTTATCAGTGCTATGTTAATTCCTCTGCTCTCCCCAAGGCTGCTCTCTGCTCTCCTGGAACGAGATGCACTAGGACTCCCCATTTTGGGTCAAGATTTTAGGGGATATTTTTAAGACAATGACAGTTTTTGAGTTTTAACTGACCTTGTAGGCGTGGGGCAAGGCAGCTTAGCTCAGTCACTGTCATGTTGCCCAGGAGTTCACAGCTGGTGCCACAAATTGTGACCAAAGTCTTCCCTGGGGAAAACCCAGTTCCATGCAGGTAAACTGGTCCTCCATTCAAGCCACCTTGGAAAAGGACAGAAAATGGGATTTAAGACAGAGCCTGACAGCCAGCTGTCAATAAATGTATTTTTTTAATTCATAATTTTTGCTTTCATGACAAAAAAAACCCTGTCACTGCAGTGCCTCACACAAAACCCTGCGGAGGAACTGCAGCAACCCTCCATGACTTACCCCAGTTGTGACGTGCAGCTGTCACTGTCGGATGAGAAGTGAACATCAGGTTAGAGGAAGCCCATCCTCTGGGAATATCCAGTCCCAGCACAGGGTACTCGCCCACAGGGAGCAGAGGAGCTGAGCACTGCAACATGGAGCCAGTGATGGTGACGTTTCTACAAGGAAAATCTGCAACAAATACTTGGATATTGTCCGTCTCTGCGACTCGCGACGCTGTCACAGTTAAAAGGAGGCCAGTGGCAACGAGTGAAAGGAAAGCTGGGGTAAATTCCTCGCTGTAATTTATCGTTCCGAGGTAATAAGAGTGTCCATCTACTTTCAGACTCAGAGCCTTCGTGCCGTTCCCTGGAGGCACCGTGCACTGGATGAACACACAGCTGATGTTGAGAACGAGGCAAGGGCGATGGTCTATGAGGACTGAAGTCATCCTTTCTCCCTTCAGAGCCAACCCCGCTAAGCTGAGCAGGCCTCCCCCGCCGGTGCTGAAATTCCGTGGGTAAAACTGGTACACCCAAGGCAGGATGGTGAGAACGCTGGATGTCCCTCTGAAACAAGCACGGCCACTTCTCCTGCTGGATATGGAAATGCTGTGCTGCCCTGGGGCCAGGCAGGCTGTCTGGCACTTGATGATGGTCTCGTTCCAGAAAGTCACCTTGCAGACAGTGCTGTTATCCACACGTACCACGGGGCTGTCACCCTGCCACGCCAACCTCTGTCCTTTGATTGTCATGTAAGTGAATGTCCCATTGGTCTGCCAGGTCACCTGATGTACCAGGGGCGTCCAGTGCTCATGAAGGTGGAGTGTGCAGTCCCCAAGGCACACACTGCAGACCCCGTTGACAACCACCGTGACATTGAGAGCCCGAGATGCCTCAGCCGGCCACTGGTAGTGCAAAGGGTGGGCCTCTGGAAGGGCAACACAACTGATGGAGCCACTATCAGACTTTTGGATCTCACAGGAGTAATTACTTTCCAGGCTGACCTGTACCAAATTCCTCCTGGATTTCAAAGCAATGCCAGATATAGTGAGCAACATCCCACCACAGATCGATCCTTGTGATGGGAACACAGAGGTTATCTGGGGAGTTATTGTGAGGGCCTGCTGCCTTGCTGTCACTTGAGCATATCCCAGCTGCCTCTGGATGACCTGAATGGGGAAAGTCCCAGGTTCCAGGCTGTTCAGTGGCAAAGAGCACTGGTAAGAAGTTGCAGACTGGTTGCCATGTTGAAACTTCAGTTGACATTCACTGTGTCCAAGCTTAGCCACAGATCCGGAAACATTTATCCCCTGGATGTGCAAGAGCAGGCTGACATCTGTGATTTCTGTCTCAACAGCAGTAACGAGGGGAGTCAAAGCTCTTTGGTAGTTAAAGGTGGTGGTCCTATTTGCAAAGAGAGCATGTTGAAGTGACCTACTGCTGATGGCTACATTTACTCTGACAGAGATATCAAGTGAATCTTCAATAGACAAATTAGCAGCTGGCGGGGTCAGGCACCAAACTGTCTCTTCTGCCAAGCGAGTAACTGTGCAGGTCTGATTGCCCATTGAAACAGAAACCTGGGCAGGATTTTGGCTAAAGCCCACCCCGGAGATTGTGAGCAGTGTTCCACCTGGGAGCAAAACAAAATAAGGAAAAAGGGTATTATATTCAGGAAAGGAATTCATTGCTATCTCTGAACCATCTCATACCATGATCTTTAAGGTCCCTTCCAACCCAAACCATTTATTATTAAGCTGATAAGCATGACAGGCTGAAGGAAAGAAGAAATGAAGTCCTTTTTTTGGACAAGACAGCCAGAGACAATAGCTGACATGCATCAGGATAATCCTACATGGACAAGAGGCTGAGGTAACAGGCAGCCAGGGACCTTTGTGGCAGTAAATGACAGTGGAAAGCCACCACAGAAATGGAGAAAGCTACTGTGAAAGGACCCCTGAGAGCAAACAGAGGCTGAACTTTTCATGGAATGGGACTGGTGGGTGGGGAAGGAGTTTGTTCCTGCTGCCCACAGGGAAGAAGAAGGTGATTGTGAATATGTTCAAACTCAGGCAGTGTCAGATTTCATAGAATCACAGAATGGTTTGGATTGGAAGGGACCTCTAAGACCATCTCCTTCCAAACCCCTGCCTTGACCAGGTACACCTCCCACTGTCCCAGGTTGTTCCAAGCTCTGTCCAACCTGGCCTTGGACACTTCCAGGGATCATGGGGCAGCCACAGCTTCTCTGGGCACCCTGTGCCAGGGCCTCACCACCCTCACAGGGAAGAGCCCACGCAAAGCCTCTGCCCATCTTCCTTCCAGTACTCCCAGTACTGGTACTCCCAGTGTCCTGCCTTGCTTCAGCCTCTGCATCCATTAAGCCCATTCCCTTCCTTTTCCCATGACCTGGCTGAAAATCTCAGTTTGTTTATGATGAGGTTTCTTTTTAAGTGAGCCCAAATCCTTAAGCCAGATGCACACACAAATGTTAAAGACAACAAAAGAGTACAGGTAAGGGGGGGAGAGACTGGTGCTTTTTGCAGCAGAGATTTTAAGTCAGCTTAAGCCATTCATAAAACCACAACCAAAGAGTTAATCAGTTCTTATTTAATTTTCAATTTACCCTGAAATAGAAAAAGAAGGGTAAAACTTTTATTATTTTTTGTGGTGTGGCTTAATCTTCAAAACTGATAGGATTTGCTCTCCAAGTTCTCTCCACTCTCTCATCTTTCAGGGCTTGAGCACTTCACAAACTATTGAACTAATCACGCACCACAAAGCCCCTGAATTTTTGTGTCTTTAAATGTGTTGTGAGCCTGGGAGAGCAATCTGTGGAGGACCTGAGGTTGTAGCACAAGAATTTCTCTGTCTTCTATAAAAGCATTTCTAAGGGCTCATGTAAAATTCACTACAGGGATTCAACTCTCCCCCACCACCAGCCAAATGACAAAATAAATCAACCACCCCAAATCTGCTTTTTAAGATTTAAAGTAAAACTTTTCTTTTTAATTCAGTGATGTTCTGCTCAGAAACACACTTAAATTATTTCCAATGTCTAAAAGCTTAGAATGGGATTCATAAATATTTCCCTTTTGATTAAAATTAACATTGAAAAGGGGCTTTCTTATTTTGTCTTTTCAACGCAACAAAAATGAACATCCCTTTTGGGATCACTTGAAATTATTGTTTGCTTCAAACCACAATTGTACTCTGCTTTCCACCTAACTTTCACATGGAAAACCTTGAAAGATGGGGGCAAAATGACTGAAAGAAGCAGCACAGATGAGCCAGGTGTGGGCGTGCTTTGTTTTCCCAACGGGAACATGCGAGGATACACGAGCAAACACTTGGGGAAATCAAATTCAAAGCACGGGGAGCCCTGAGCCAGCCAACCAGATGGAGAGATGCTCACTGCAATCCCACATTTCCAGACCGCTGCCGTCTGCCTGTTGATGTCTGCATAACAAAGGGTCACAGATTTAAAACGCCCTCATTTAAACTGATGTGAAATGGGGTGGACTTTCGATTCCTGCAGGAAAACTGTGCCCTTGATCCCTTTAACCTCCATAAGTGTCTGCAGATGTACCAGTGCTGTTTACCCAGAACGGAGCCACAGCACGGCTCGATGCTGAAGATCTCGGAGAGGTACTGGATTAATGGCTCAACCCTGCAAAACACAAGCAGCACAGAAAAGATTTGGGGCATTTAGGGGTGTTCTTTTGTTTTTCCTTCCTGCTGCAGTGCTTTTCATTCTTACAACTCCTGGAAAGCCAAGCACTCACCTGTCACATCCCCCTTGTTCAATGTCACAGTGACAAGACCACCCAACACCCCACATTTTTCCATGTGGTTTAGAATCACAGAATGGTTTGGGGTGGAAGGGACATTAAAGATCATCTTGTTCCAGCCCCCCTGCCATGAGCAGGGACACATTGGAGCTACAAACACTCTCTTAACAATTGGCAACCTGTGGGCCAAATTTAGTCCAACTGAATTGCCCATCAAAGGAAGCAAGAATAAGGGTTTTTTGGCAAGCAGATTCCACTGCAGCTATGCCCAATGGAAGTGCATTGAAAAGGCATCACAGCTGCCTCCTCTCCTCACACCCTCCCACCAGAGAGCGGAGTAACTGGAACAAGTGGAAACCCACACATGAGCTCCTGGAGCCCACCCAGACAAACGTGTAGCTGTGTCTCTCCCATCTACATCGATTTTTCTTCATCGTCCTCCTTTCAAAAACATCCCCTTCCCTAAAAAGACACGTTAGAGAAGGGACCTTCCCAATCCTGCAATCCAGCCCACCAGAGATCAGAGTCCTCTCCTGGGATGACCCATCTCCTTCCAATCTATCCCTGGAGATGAAGCGATGGTGCTGCTGACAGACTCCAGTACCAGGTGGGATGAATCCCTGTGTGCCATCCCACCAACCACAATTTTTCCCCTTCTGAAGTTCATTAACACTACAAGCAGTTTGAGTTGGTTTGCGAGCAATAAAAACACCTCGTTTCTCCGCAATATCGTCACTTCAGGATCACTCCTGGCAGCTGCCATGGCTGAGGAACAAAACTGTGCTGCTTGTGAATGCATTCCTACATCCCAATTTCAGGTCAGCTTTCCCCCACATTGTAATTAATTTATATTACATTTATCTAGGCATGAACTTGAAGTGTCACCTTAGGAGATGGAAATAGCATCATTTAAAAATTCTCCAAACAAAGCATTTTTGTATTGTTCAAACTAGCTTTTGTTTTTCTGATGAAAAGTCTTTCTTTTCTTCTGCTGTTTTCCTACAGCAGGATTTATCTGCATTTGACCTGAATCCGCGAATACCTTTGATTGCCTGAATATGCATTTTTCATCAAATCAACTGTTTTTTCCTAAAATGTTTCTCTCCTGCCTCCTACTGATCCAAGGGGAGTTAATTGACTCACATTAGCAGTTTGCTGACTTGGGCTCCACAGATCAATAAATGGCTTGATAATTATTTATAATTTCATACCACACTGTGGAATTCACCGTTAGGTGAGGAATTTGTGAAAACCTCAAATCTTCCTTTTCAGATTAACCCTAAAACACCAAATAGGATGGAGAATGAAACTTCCAAGGAAACTACACACCCGTTTGAAGTGACAGCAATGCCATTGATGAGGACAGAAACGTTGTACCATCCTGCAGGCAGGGCTGGAAGTATCAGGTTAACACCACGGTCTGTCTGTGCCCGGATCTGTGGCCACGAGTCCCCAATTTGGACCTTGACATCCGAGCCCTGGTAGGTGGCAAACTGGGATATTCCAATGTGAAGCTCCTCACCTCCTGCAGAGAAAGGAATGGAACTCCTTCAGTGTTTCTGGCAATGGTTGTTTTAGCACATGTGACCATTGCATGGGGAAGAGCAGAGTCCCATCATGCCAGAACAGGCCCGGTCACGTCCATCAACCAAAACCCAAAATGTTGAAGGTTGCTGTGGCTCTGTATCCTACTCCATCTCTCCTGCAGAAGGTCACCAGCTATCAGGATTGTCTTGAGACATCAGCACAGTGAACTTGCTTATGACCACCAATAGCGACTCTCAGCCACACTCGGGATAGGATTCACATCCTTCCTACCATAAATGTCTGTCCTATAAATATCGGAACCTGATGAAACCCAAATCCATTTTTTTTAAAGCTCTGGAGCTGAGGGGTTCTGGGATTTTTTTCTAAATCCCTGATAAATGTTCTACAGCCTGTTTTTCAGCATCATGGAGCCATGGAATATTAACAGGAGCCTTCCACGGTAAAATGAAAAATTCCTTGGGTACCTAAAGTCAGATGTGCTCATCATGGTTTAACCCCAGATGGCATCTCAGCCCCTCAGAGCTGCTTGCTCCCTCCCCTGCAGTGGGATGGGGGAGAAAATTGGGAGAATAAAAGGGAGAAAACTTTTGGGTGGAGATAAAAACAGTTTAATGGGTGAAGCAAAAATTACGCATGCAAAGTAAAACAAGGACTTCATTCTCTGCTTCCCATGGGCAGGCAGGTGTTCAGCCATCCCAGCAGGGCTCCGTCACACGGAATGGTGACTTGGGAAGACAAAATGCCATCAGTCTGAATGATTCCCTCTGCCTCCTTCCTCCCCCAGCTTTACAAACTGGTCTGGAATATCCCTTGGGTCAGCTGGGGTCAGTTGTCCTGGGTGTGTCCCCTCCCAAACCCTTGTGCACTCCCAGCCCATTCACCGGTGGGGTGAGGAGCAGAAAAGGCCTTGACTCTGTGCAAGCCCTGCTCAGCAACAACAAAACATCCCTGTGTTATCTACATCATTTTCTGCACAAACCCAAAACACAGCCCCACACAAGTCACTCTGAAGCAAATTAACTCCATTCCAGACAAAACCAGCCCAGCTCCAGCATTTTATTTTCAGGGATCATGGTTCTCTCCCATTTAAGCTGCTGTGTTCAGATGATACAGGATCATCTTTCCTTTATTTGTGCACAGTGTAGTAACAGGAAAGGACAAAGCCAAGAGGCAAGGGATTTTCGTAACCTAAATTTCTTCTGGAATAGCTTAAAAAAATTAAGGTGGTATCCATCAGTCCAAATAAAGGCATTTTCACTGATAGCTCTATCTGTGGTCAGTGATGAGAAAAGAGACTTTATGTCATTCATCCTATTGCAAGGCCCACAAGAGAGCTGTGGCAAATCCCACCACAGAACCATCTATTTCTCTTCAATGAACATGCAAAGCATCTGAACAATGAGCACAGGGATGTGTTTAGGAGGTGAATCTCATCCTCCTGTCTCCCCTGAAAGGATGAAGGAGGGAGGAAGAAGCTCCCAAGAAGCAGGAGAGCCTGTACAAAGCTCTCCTCAACTACCTGCTCCTCTAAGCAGGTCTTGGAGCCGGTACTTTTCAATTCTGCATTCACAAAGACTCAAATAAAGTTTGAAAGCCTCAGAAGTTGAATATGTTAATAATGTGAACTCTTTGGACTCTTGGTCAATTGTCAGCTTAATCCCAGATGCCTGGAAGGCATCAGTGTAATTTATTTATTCTTTTTATTATATGGAAGGAAAATTATATTAAAAGACGAAGCCGTGGAGGTTCTGAATAGGAGATTGAACTCAGCCCCACCACAGCTCGTGAGACACTGTAACATTAAGGAATTCCTTGCACCTGGGCTGCCCGCGGCTACGAAAACCTCCCCTTGGTGCTGTGGTATCTGAATAATGTTCCGATGATAAAGGACGTTTTCTCTTATTTATGCATTCTGGAGTAATAGAAAATGACAAGGGCATTTGGGGAAAGGAATGGAAATGCTGGGAGTGCACAGAGAATTTTGGCACTGGCAGTGACCTAACCCCACACATCCCCACCAAGTCCAACCAAACTTGGGAGCTTTGGGGAGCTTTAAAACGTTCACTGGAGAGGTTGCAAAAATAGAGAAAAAAGTCAGATTATTACATTCTTGGAGGAATGGGAGTGGAATAGGCAGGAAAACAGGAATATTTCCATCTTCCTCCCACCTTCCTTCTTCTCTCTCTCTCAGATACCAAGAAATTGGTGTCTGTTTGCCACACAGAAATGTGCTGAACATTCTTCCTAAAGGATTTGTTTATAAGAGTACATCATTCACCATTTATGCTTTCTATTCCCTCCACCCATTCAAAATCCTGGCGGGGGAGGGAAATGGGGAAATGTGGAAAAACAAACGAAGGCGCAAACAACCCCAAGTAGAAACTTTCAAAAGACAGGAGTGCCAAACACTCCATGAGATCTAATTAGGATTTTGTCCCCACAAATTCTGTGCAGTCCATGCTCATATTCTAAAGTAACACATCGAAAGGTCACACAGGAAGGAACAGTTTGGCTTGGAAATGGGAACTAGGCAAAAGACATGTTGCCTATCCCCTGCTTTCAGCAACCCAAAATGCACATGATGCTCTTTGTGGTCAACCCTTGGGGATCCTGGGGAAGGGCACTCTCCAGAGCTCATGTCTCTTGTCATGGGTGAATCTGTTACTAAGAAATGCAGAGTCACAGAATATCCTGAGTTGGAAGGGACCCACGAGAATCATAAAAGTTCAACTCCTGACCCAGCACAGGACAGTCCCCAGAGTCCCACCATGTGTCCGAGAGTGTTGTCCAAACACTTCTTGAGCTCTGTCAGCCTTGGGGCTCTGACCATTCCCTGGGGAGCCTGTTCAGTTCTCAAACACCCTCTGGGGAAAAAACCTTTTCCTGATATGTAACTTAAACCTTGTATCCTGTCACTGAATGAATGGATGGGATAATTTCAGAGCAGAGTTAGAGAAACATGACGCAAAAGCAGGACTGTACTGAACCTGACATCCTGTGGACATCATCCCTACCAGCCTGGGGCAAGCAACTCATTACCTCATGTATGCTAGAGAAAAACCAATAAAAAACCAACCAGGACTGACCAGGACTGGCAGGAAATATAGGAACTAAAATTTAAAAGAAAACAAAAGAAGTGTCAGATCAAACTTTATAGACCTAAATTCCCTCTGCCCCACCACCATCGGCAATAACAAGCCTTCTCCAGAAGATGTCCAATACACGTCTGTAGCCTTTTCACCTGCTATGCCACTCCTGTTCCTGCTCAGGGATACGACTGCAGGGTTTAAGGAAGGATCATATTGGAACAAGTTGGTTACTGTTGTTGACTGGTACCCAGAAATCAGTGTCACGTGGACATCAGCATCTTCTGTCCCCTAGGAAGAGAGAGAAAGAAAATGTCAGGGTTAAGAATGAACCAATTTAAAAAAAAGTTATTTCCTATATTCCAGCACCTCCCATACTTAAGTCAGGCACATGGCACTAATGAAACTTTCACTTACACCAGACTCTACTTAAATGTTTACGGTTATGTTGATTTTGAAAGAGCATCTGTGGAGATTTAGAAACCTTCAAACAATCCCAGACTATGCAGTTTTGGATTTCCTATATCCATACTTATAAATAGAACTAGTAAATAAAATCCCATACTAGTAAATCAAATCCCAGACCATGCAGTCTTTAATTTGCAATATCCTTACTAAATTAAGGAGCTTGCTTTTTTCACTGGTTTTCATAAATCACCTATAAAGCTATTTTTAATTAAGCTGGCCGGATCTGTAGAGTCCACAGTAAATTGTCCCACAGCCAAAAGCTGGCTGATGGGCTACTCTTTGCCCTTTCCCTAGTGTAGCTTAGGCCTGGAAAACACCGGAAGGCACATTGGCTTCTGACTGCTCCCCAAAAAAATGGTTTCTTACCCGAGAAGGAACTTTACATTCAATTCTTGTTGAATTTCTGCCCTCCTCCAAAACTGGGCAAGGCTGGGATCCAAACAACACTGCATTTACCCCTTCCAGATTGGTCCCCCTGAGAGTCACTCTCAGTCCTCCTAAAAAAAACCCAAATATTCCATGCTATTAAATATGTAGGATATTTTAATACGCAAAGGATTCTTTGTTTATAGATGACTAAAAAGGCAGTAGAGTCTGTCAGCTGATCTGATGATGATCTGTTCCACCTTGCTGTGCCTGGCTTCCTCTCCTGCACCAGAGATCCTTCTTGCTTATTATTTGAATTCTTCTCCACGATACAGGACGGCTGGGTTTGTTTCTCGGTTTATTTTTAAATGAAATACTTATTTAAACCAGCAAGCCCTGGCCTGTGATCTCCCCCCTAGACAGATCCCCAGCCCGAGAACAAAATAAGGAAGGAAGGAAGAAGCACTAAGAATGGAAAATGAGCTTAACGCAGCAGGTGGTCTCGAGGTTCAAACAGCTGCCAAGCTCCCTGCTGTCAGAAAAGCCTGTAGCATGTGTCTAGGAAGCTCGGGATAGAAAGGGGACTTGGCAGGGCTCGAGACTCGGAGTTGTGAGGGAAATCGCTGCGGGATTCGTTCCGTGGGGCGCTGAGCAAGCTCAGCTCTCCTTCGTGCCAGACTGAGCCTCCTCCATCCCAGGCGGGATCGTGCCCGACACAAGTCGGACTCGTGCTTGATCTTTCCTCAGCATCCAATTCCAAGGCAAAGAGTCAAGGTGCCCCTCTGCTTTTCCAAGCGACTCGAAGACGAAGGGATATTTCAAAGAGAAACAGGAAAGAGAACAGGAGTGGGCATTAATGGCAATTCTAAGCTGGAGTTTGTGCTTTGATGCGATTCAGAGGAACTTTTGAAAAAAAAAGAAATGTTACTTGAAACTTAGAGCTTTTTCTCTAGTTCTCAGCACTGCAGAGTTTTAGGGTTATGGCTGAACAGACTGCTCAGACAGACACCAATTAATGCAGTGTTTATTTGTATTTATTAGCATGGCTGTATTGTAAAGCTACTGAGCTTTTATCTCTCTTTTCACATGTGATGTAAGCAATCTTCTATGTTAAAGTAATTATACGTTAATGGCAAAGTCCCTTGTACCCTTTCCTAAAATTACCTTTTCCTGCTAGTTCTTTAAACCACCAGAGAATTACAGAAGTTTAATCTTGATTTCCTCTGGCTGGCAGCAAATCCAGGCCAACAAGAGCAATCAGATACATTAACAGCGAGCTCTTGCTCTTCACTGGAACATGGGAGTATCTTTAGAAAGGCATTCCATGCTTCTAGAGTTAGGTCATGGGGATCCCCCGGCATGGCACCACTGAGACCAGGGGTGTTTTGACAAGAGGGAGCTGAAGCAGCAATGTACAAGGTGCTTCTTGCCTTCCCATCCTGTAACAATAAAATTGCAGGGTCAGAAAGAGCAAGAAGTGAAAACTGAAGCCACTTGTCTAATGAGAGAGTTGTCAGATAAGGAGCTTCAGATTTAGAGCTCAGAATCCATGAGTGTTGTGCAAAGACTGATGCTCTAAAGTTTTGATATCTACATTATATCTACAGGCAGTGAAATACTGCCTGTGTGCACTTTGCAATGAGATTGAAGAGAGGTGTTTGAAATGGGAGAAATTAAAAACACAGATGGGAGCTGTAATTCTTTCCAATTATAAGCATTCCAGTCACATGTAATGTAAGATAGCATTATACTTGCTTTCTTTTTAATGAGTGACAGATCACTGTAATTGGGAGAAGGAGTGGATTTGCCAGCAAAGGAAAGAATCAAGGCCCAAGCATTAAAACTTGCCATTGCTGGATTGTTTTTAGGGTTTTTTAGAATCGTTTGGGTTTTCTATGAATTAAAAGTGATTCTTAACATTAGTGTTAATGACCCTCTCATTAGGGAAAAAAAAATGGTAGTAAAAAAGTTAGAATAATTTTCTTCCCATGCACCAAAAAAAAAGAAAACAACCCAAAAAAATCAGTACCAGGGAAAAAATAGAAACAACCTCTTCCTCCCAAAAAACAAACAAACAGACAAATACAAAACAAAACAAAATCCAAAACCAAATAAAAAGGCAGCCATAACTTCTAGCTTAGGAACCCTGTGTTATTCCAAGTCCATCCCCTGCTCATCCATGGAGAGGTTTACAGGCCATCATTCCTTTTCTCTGGCTGCATGGCACAATCAGATCTCCAAGCCCCATGTCTGAGCTGCAATGAGGCCAGTACTGCTCTCAGTGGTGTTTGCTACCGTGATCTCAAAAATTAAATGAGGTGATTCCCAGAGAAATAATTGGGTAGCCTTTGCTGTCAGAGCAGACCTGGGTCATGCTGTTTGTGGTGCATTCCTTGCTGCTTGAAAACAAGGGATAATCTGAGACTGTCCCTCACTGCACAGTCCAGGTGTATCAAGAGTGTTTGCCACATTTCTTATTGAGCTGAGGAGACGCTTCCCTCTCCAAAAAAACAAACAAACAAAAAAAAAACCAAACAAAAAAAAACCCAAAAAAATTCTTCCCCGCTCTTTTCTTCAGGTATGGAATTTATCACTCTTTATTTTCTCTTCTGTTTCAAGGAGAGGAGGCATAATGGGAATGGAAGGAGATTCAGTTTAGCTTTATCTTCTCTAAATTTCTTAACTTTGTACCTAAACACAGGCGAGTTTTCCGTTTTATTCCTCAGAATATGAATTCACTTCAATGGGGCTGGGATTAACCAGAGTTCAGCCATTTCACACTTATAGAATCATAGGATCATTTAGTTTGAAAAAAACCTCCAAGATCATTAAGTCCAGCCAGTAACCCAGCACTGCCAGGCCCACCACTAACCCATGTCCCCAAGTGCCACATTTACACATCTTTCAAATCCCTCCAGGGATGGTGACTCCACCAATGCCCTCTGCAACCTGTTCCAGTGACTGGCAATTCCAGTGAAGAAATTTTCCCTGATACCCACTCTAATTAGGCCAGATTAATTCAAACACTGCAAATCTACATCTCAAATGGGTATGGGAGGATGAGTGTGAAACACTAATGATTTGCTGAAATGAATACACGTGCACTTGAAACTACAATTCCCAAACAAAAGTACTTGGGAAACTGGCTGCCTGCACCAAGAGCCAAGGGAAGCCTGTCAGCCTTTAAGTAGTTTTTGACTGTGCTTTGGGGCACACACAGTGTGTCCAGTCATGAAATTTCTGCTTCATCGGGTGAAAATTTTGGTAGTGAAAGTACAGAAGAACCAAAATCACCGTGACAAGGAAGAAGCAGGAAGCAGCTCCCTTGGAGGGTCCACACCTACCAATCTCTGAAGCCGAAGGAGGTTCAACAGCTCTCAGCGTTGGCTCCACTCTCAGGAAGATCCCTTGTCCCGTGGTGCCGTTGAGAGCGAAGCCGTGAGGTGTCACCAGCAGTGTCACCGGGTGGATCCCGGCCGGCAGCCTGGGAACCTGGCAAACCACTTCTGTGTGCTCCAGAGCTGTGACGTGGCAGCTCCTGTTGTTCACCTCCACCTGCAGGGACGGCTGCTCCTCGCCAAAGCCAGCTCCCCTGATAACCACTGTGGCCTGGGACCCTTCACCTGAAGGAATATAATCAGCCAGATGCCTCATGAATTTTGGCATGCCAGTGCCTGGAATTTAATTTCAGCCAACAGTTAAAAGTTTTTACCAGCTTCATCAGGACATCCTAAAAATTACACCACTGGTGATCTCTCATTGTCCCACAAAACAGCAATTCCTGCCTGTCCTTGTCCAGCTTTCCTTGTCCATTTTTACTTAAATTTTTATTGAAAATAACTTGAGCTGTCTTTTGCTTTAGGCATCAAACCTGCCATTGTTTCTCTCCCCTTTATGCCTCTCCCATAGAATCACAGAGTAGTTAAGGTTGGGAAAGACCTCTGAGATCACCTCTGTGTTCACCACTAAACCATGTCCCCAAATGCCACATCCATGAGCCTTCTGAACCCTTCCAGGGATGGTGACTCCACACTGCCCTGGGCAGCCTGTTCCAGAGACTGACAACCCATTCAATGAGGAAATTTTTCCTGATATCTGCTCTAAACCTCTCCTGATGCACTCTAAGGCCATTTCCTATCACCCTATTTCTTGCTCCCTGAGGAGAAGAGACCAAGCCCCACCTGGCCGCGCCCTCCTGTCAGGGAGTTGTGGAGAGCAAGAAGGTCCCCCCTGAGACTCCTCTTCTCCAGGCTGAATCCCCCCAAGCTGCTCTTCAGCAGACTTGTGCTCCAGACCCTTCCCAGCTCCACGGCCCTTCTCAGGACACTCTTGTACACTCAGCATGTCTGGAGCTGGAGCTGATCCAAAGTGACTGATGAAAGGGCAGTTTCCATAAAATCAAAAATTTCCAAAAGGATGCACATACACACAAAATCATCAGCACCTGGAAGATCTTGTTCACAGAATTTTTCCCATTTTGTTCAGATACCAGGCCCCGTTACCTGAGGAATACTCCACATCTCTGACTATGGGCGTCAATTCCTCACGGAACTGGAAAGAGCATGAGCCAGAACAGTTTGCAAGGACATCATTCACCACCACCACCACCTGGAGACACAGGAGAGCATTACCTTAAAGTTAGGAAGGGAACAGAGGTGTTTTCTAGAGCCACAACTGCCTGATAGATGCTGGTAGCCACCCTGAGCTACTGAGAGCACTCAGTGTCAGCACAGGACACAGACAGAGAGCTGTTCACCCCCCTGCAGCCTCACTGCCAATTTAATTGCAAATTTAAATAGCAAATTGCTTGGGCTCATCCCAGGCACGGCAGAGCACAGCTTTGGATGCTGCATCTCCAGCCTATCTCCCACCACCCTGGGACCCACACCTCCTCAAACTCCTGTTCTTCTAGGCATCCACTGAAGACTATTCTTGCCTTTCCCCAGCTCTTCCCACTTTGCCTTGGGAACAAGTTTATTGTGTTTAAAGCCCCCTGGAAGACTAATTAAAATGAAACCCACAATGTGTCTTCTCAGCATGCAGCCCTCAATTTTATTTTTTGCCCCTTGTTGTTCACGCTGAAGGAAAAAACTGGGCTGTGACCTTGATTATCTAAAAGAGATACCAAGAAATATCCCTCCTGAGATCTTGATATTTTAGAAGAGCCAACTGGCCAAGGATAGGGCATAAGAGAGGCCCTCTTTCTCTCTCTCCAGGTGTTAAGGATGTGCCAGGAGAGTACACCAATGCCTGCAAAAAGCAAAGCAACTATCCCAAAAAATGCAAGGAGCACAGGAAATTTCAAGCACTCTGCTTGAATAGAGACACAATAATTAGAGGGACACTTTATAAAAGTGCTAGCAGCAAGCCAGAATAAAGCTTCAAAAACTACCAGAACATCTGTCTGCTGCTGCTGGTCTTGTTTCACTTGGGCTGTTTGAGGGTTCGTGCAGCACAGATGGAAAAGATGTCATTGGTGGCTGAGTCACTGGAAGAAAAGCAATTCTCATGGCTGGGAACCAGGCTCATGAAAAAAGCAGGATGACCTGGCCCCAGATGTTGCACAGCTGGGCTTGGAGCACATCCAGCACCATCACCCTGTTATGGCCACAGTGCCTGTGAGTCTGCTGGAAACAAAGCCAGCAGCAGCCACCGTTCTGCAGCCTCTGAGAGCAGAGCTGGAAACACTTCTGTCCATCCGGCAGACCGGAATGATTCCTCCTTCAGCCAGGAAGCCCTCCTTTCTCTCTTTCCCTCCTTGGGGAACTGACATCCACAGAGGCTCGGGACTTGCCTGACTCACAGAGGAGTGTCCCAGACACCAACTCATTTTTTTTGCCCATCAGTGTTGCAGGTGAATTGTGTCATTCCCAGTTTGATGGCCGGCACCACAGGACCCTACCGAGGGTGGGAGTTCAGAGGTTGTGTCACCCTTTGGTGACTGCCTCAAATAAAATAAATTGTCTTCCATCACCCATGATCAGCATTCTCCCTATCTGCAATGACTCTTGGAGGCAAATCCTGCTCCACATACCAGGCAGTGAGAGATTTATGGCACAGAACATCAGATTCCTGAAAGGATTTGGTGGCAGAACAAGATACCCAAATACCTCTAAGACTCCTGGAGCTACACAACCCTGCTGGATCAGTGGGAAGTGTGAGAGCACAACTCACCTGAGTTTGGTTATGGAGGGTAGCAAGCATGTCCCCAAATATTGGTCCAATAAACACACCCCCATCATAAACCACACGAGTAGAAACAGTTGGCTTCAGGCCGGTGAGGTTTTTGGCAGAGACCTGGTAAAGATCAAGGAATTTAAGTTTCTCATTCTTTTCTGTCCTGTGATTTTAAATTAAAACAGAATCTTTGCAAGCAAATAACTCCTGGAAACTTCTTCTCACCCTTCTTCCATGAATCACTTCTCTGGGTCTAAATCTTCATTACTCAAGGTTTCACAATACTTCCCTGTTCCCACCCTCACCTTGCAGGCAGAGAGATGGCAAACTGAGAAAAAGATACTCAGGAGCCAGATTTACAAATAAACTTTTAGTACTCAATAACATAATTTGGAATTAGGCATGGAAAGAGCTTCTCAAAGACTTTAGGTGAAACAAGGGCCTGAGCAAGAGCTGAAAATGCAGCTCAAACTTTTTTCACCCTCCAGGACAACATCTTGAGCACTGGAACTCACTGATTTGTTGAAAATAATGTCACACTTTTAGAAGCCGAATATCCAAAGAAACGGTGATCCCTTTTGAGGGAGGAAGAAGCTCAGCCTGAGTCCTTACTCCAAAAGACCCTTCTGCTTGGAGCAAAACTAACAGGACAAACCTTGGGAGGGGAGAGTGTAAAGTGAACCTTCGCCTGAGACTTATGAGAGCCAGATATGGAAGCAGACAAAATAGTTCTCAGAAAAATACCTTCTTGGCAAATAAATGATGCCACACATCTGTGATGAGCTTCAGTTACTGTACTGAAACATTAATGTAGATATAATTAATGAAGATTTCATTTCAGCATAGCAGCCCCTTTATGGTGCAGAAATTACATTTAAGTCTCCTGGTTCTGAAACACAGATTCAATGTCATTTCTTCTCCTGCAACAGCTTTTTTTTTTTTAATCATTTAATCTGCAATTTGCTTAAGCTGCTATTCCAAATAGGAAGATTGCCTAAATTTCCATGGTGTCCTCACAAAAACAACCATTAAGAGAGTGAATCAGCCAAGGCCAAAGACATCCAATGGGGATCAAAGTGGGGACATGCAAAAGAAATTACTGTACACTGATAATGTTGGGCAAGTCCCCAGATGTTTGTTTCCAAGTCAGTGTCCAGACACTTTCATAGCACGAGCTGGAGTCTCTGGTCACCGTGAAGTCACTGGTGTTGAAGAAGGGAGCTGTAAAGTTATCCACATTGTCCTGCAAAAGCCTGCGGAGCTGGTGGGCGGAGATGTGCACTGAAACATCTGCAAAGGACATAAGGGAGCAGTGGAGATCTCCTTCCCCAGGAGAGCACATCTGCCTGCTCCTAGGAAAGGAAGGGGTTTCATTCAAAGCAAGGCTGTCATGGTTCAAACCTCTGCAGCTGCCAAAAGAGTGAAATTTATTGGACCCTAAACACCAAAAGATCACAGAATCATAGAATAGAACCATAGAGTGATTTGTGTTGGAAAGGACCTTTAAAGGTCATCTAATCCAAGCAATGAACCCTAAGACCAGGTTACTCAAAGCCCCATCCAACCTGACCTCAAATGTTTCCAGGGGTGGGGCCTCCACCACCTCTCTGGGCAACCTGTGCCACTGTTTTCCCACCCTCATCATAAAAATTTCTTCCTTATGTCTAATCTGAAGCTCATCTACACTATTTAACAGCAACCAACCTGGCCTTGAGCACACCCAGGGATGGGGCAGCCAAAACTTCTCTGGCAATTAATTCTTCCCTTAGCTTCCTGCTCAGGAAACCCAGGCCCTGACTTGCATCTTCCCTTACCTGGTATCACTGCATTGGCCAAGTGGATGTGGAAGGTCCCTCCAAGAGGTGGGGATGACTTCTGCAGCCTCTGGATGGTGAGGCTGACTCTCACATCCTCCGTGGAGACGTAGAGGTGTCCGTGCTCCTCCTCCCCAAGCACTGCACCTCTGTGGGACAGAGAGGGAGGGGTCACAGGAAGGCATCAGCAGTGGAGACCCCCACTCCTGACACTCCTGTGTCAACCAACAGCTGAGGGACACCTTTAGGAACAACGCTCCTGAAGGATTTAAAGGGAATGCACACAGAGCTCAAACAAAACTGGATATTCCCAGCTTCTAACTGCATTAGGCAGGCGATGCACGCAGCAGAAAATTATGGAAAATGACCTTTCAAAATTTATGATAGAAGAATAATTTGTACACCATCAAGCACCAGGGAGTGCTACGCCAGTACTGGTGTTTCCAAAGGACCAGCTCAGTGCAGCCTGGACAGCATCTGCAACGTCAAAGCAAAAATAGTTCCTATTTTCCCCTACAATCTCCTCGAGTCCATGAACATTCCAATTCCCCTGAATTGCAGGGAGATTCCATACTGTACAATCATCAAGGCTGGAAAACACCCCTAAGATCAAATCCAGTCATTAACCCAGCAATTACCAGGTCCACCATGAAACCATGCCCCCCAAACACCACATCTGTATCGGAGTAATTCAAGTTCACCCAAAGTCCGATTTCTAAAAGCTAAAATGCTTTTCTCCTTCGCCCCTAAAATCCTCGTGTTTCAAAGGAAAAGGAGCAGCTCTGTGGTACAACGATGCCACCGCGTGTTCAGTGTCCGGATAACAAGCAGCTTCTGGAGAGCAAATTTCCAAACAAAACCAAAAGGATCACGGAGCCCTTTGTACAGTTGGTGCAGGATTTTAGACAATGTTCCTGTTCCGACAGGAGTAGGAGTTGTATTGGATTAAATCCCAGCCCGTGCTCAGTGATGAGAAAGAGCCAGGTTTGTTTTGAGAATTTCCAAAGACAGTGCTCAGCCCACCCGTTTTTAAAGCTTGTGCCGATTCCTGCTTTTCTCTGGTATCTTCCTCTGCGAGGTGGAAAAGACCATCCGTGCCAAGCACCTTTTTTTATCCTGGTGAGAGGTACTGTAATCAAACCACCTCTTTTTATTAGCTAAACAGGTGGAGTTTCTTAAATCTTCCTCTCCTAGGCATTTTCTTCATCTCCATAATGATGACGTTCATGGCATTTTTTTCCCCATTTTTTTCTAAATTCATTTGAAAAATATGGTCACCAGTGCTATTTGCAGCATTCCAATGTCCACAAATCTTCAGGCTCCACACAGGAGTAAAGATTCTTCCTCTTTCTATCAGTTACACCTCTGGTGACACATCTCGACCACCACAAACATTCCCCTGTATTCTCATCCCTGTCCTCACCTGTTGGTGGTTTGTGTCAGGATACTACATTTGACTCAGCTGGATGCAATCCGACTTTTACAGGATTTCTTTTCTGCCAGTACAAACTCATAATGTCACAGTCTCTGATCTAGTTAGAGGCTACGGCTCCAATTCCTCTGTCATTGTTGGGAGGAACAGAAACCTCGTCTCAGCAAACAAGGACACCTAAGGGGGACTTCCAGTGCCTAATGTGGGAATTGGTGTCATTAAAGGTGTTATGGAAACACCTCCATGTGATCTTCATCCACTGTTCCAGAAGGGCTTCGATTTCCTTCCAGTCCTACATCACACCTTGGTGACCCACAGACACCTGACACCCCGAGTTATCTCAAACTTATCAAGCAAATCTTGTTTTCAGCATCTGAGCCCAGCTGAAAACCAGCTCCAGACCCGCTGGGGGAACTGCAAGAGGCGTTACAGGGTATTGAGATGAGGTACTCACTGCCCCTACCTTGGGGAGAGAAGGGGCAGACTGGCACCACAGCCAGACACCCTCCAGGACACGTTGTAGGAGGGAGGAGACCCCACCACAGACACTGCTTCAATTATCCTCCCTCCTGGCCGAGGGGGTTTGGGGTCTCTCTGAGAAACTGAAAGAAAAAGCACAAACATTCACTGGAGCAAGGAGAGCAGAGGTGTCTGTGCCCAGGTTATTGGCATTTCACAGCTGGAAACACCTGCTTGGGCATTTTTGGGTTTAAGTTATATTCCATAGAATCATTAAGGTTGGAAAAGGACTCTAAGTCCATTGTGTCCAACCACTCCCCAGCACTGCCCCGTACACCACTGACCCGTGTCCCCAAGTGCCACATCTGCACATTTTTGAACTTTTCCAGGGATGATGATTTCACCACAGTCTGTTCCATTATTTATTTTCAAATAAACCAAAAATATTGATATTTTGGTAATTCCTTCTCGACTGCTGTCACAAAAAAAAAAAATTCAACAAAAGAAAATTATTTTTGTGCCTGTTGCGAAATTTCCCTTCGAAAAAGTTTCATCCAGCTTTATTGCTATAGATTTAATGGAATATCCTGGGGAAAAAAAACCCAAAAGAGATGCCTTTACCAATCACAGCTCTGTCAGCAATGATGAGTTCATCAAGATAAAATGATCCAGGCATTTCTTTTTGCAGCACAGGGCTCTGCAGGTTTATCTGATGCACAAATACTGGGGAATTGGCTGGGAGGTCCTGGAGAAGCACTGAGAGAGTCACACACCTGCTCCAGAGGTCAGTGCAGGTAAATGTCCAGCTGGAAGACACCAAGGTTGGGACAGTAATGGAATTTGAGGCAATTGTGAAGATTCCAGGTAATATCAGGTACTGTTGTTATTTCTACAGGTATTTACTCTAACACAAGCTGCATGCTCAGTGGTTTTTGATCACTCACCACATCCTTGTTGGTTTTTCCACACGTGTGAAGTGAGGATTTAGATCTCTGCTTATGTTTCCCCCCCTGAATCACTAGAGTGGGATATGGGAATGACCACACTCGCTTTATTATTGGCAAAATCCCACAATAGCATCAGGGATCTCAGTGGGGGTCAATCCAGAATTCAACCCCTCAGCTCTCTCCAAGTTCTTCAGACACTCCTGATTTTTTTAAGTCTGCCTGCCCTAAGCTTTATGTCTGCTACCAAATGTTTTCTACCCATGGAATTTTAAGTGAATAAAGAAAATCAAAGGCTACACCAATTTCCAAAGCTTTCAAAGGGTGGAGGAAAAAACCAATCAATTCTCTCTCTTACTGCAGAAAATCTACTGGGAAAGAAACTGGGAAATTGATGTCCTCAAAAATCTTCAAGTATACCTGAGTGTCGCTGAGGTGGGATTTATTGCATGTAGCAATAAACATGGAAATTTACCCATTAAATCCCCAAAAAAGCATGAAACCACATTCCAGGAATGCCTCTGCAGGGACAGAGCTTTTGCCAGATTACTCCAACTGACAAATTGTTCCTATATAAATAAGAACTTCCCTCGGTTTTCCTGCTACACCTTCTTGCAATGGAAAACACAAACTCTGATAACTAAAATTATCTGGAAACCTTTTAGAGTCAGTTTCATTGAAGTCCCATAGGCAGGTGAGGTTCCTCCTCACTGGACATGAAGAGACATTGGTGTAGGACACTGAGAGATGAAAGATGTTGCTCATATGGCCTTTATGTGCAAAACACACCTGCAAGAATGGGGAGAAGATTTTCCCAAATCAAAACACAGGTAATTGATATATAATGTACACGGAAGATAAGGGAAGATACTCTATGTGAATTCTGGTTTAACATTGGGTCGTTTGGCCTGGAGAAAACAAAACTCCACGGAGACCTTAAAGCCTCTTCCAGTGCCTAAAGGGGCTCCAAGAGAGCTGGAGAGGGAATAAGAGCTGTAGAAGAGTTTGTGGCACCCAGCTGTGCCACAACATGGCATCAAACTGACCCCTGGGGCTTCCCTGGGGTTTTGGCTTTATTCTTATCAAAAGTAGGAGATGAGCAGGAAAGTGACCAATAATGGACCACCAAAGGGGTTTTTTTTCCCCCCATTTGTCAAGAAGCGATCATCCCTGCATCTTCCACCTCTCCCCAACACCATCCCACATTTTCCTTTCCCACAGCAAGGGTTGTATCCCCAGGAACAGCCAACAGCCAGGTGTGTTAAACAACATCTGCATCTCAGAGACACAAAACCACTCTCACACCCAATAAGAGGTGCTCTGCTCTGTGCTAAGACACGATCCTTTGTAGATTTGAGGGAATTCTAAGCAGACCAGACGACTTTAGGTTGTTGATTAGGCTCTGAGCGTTCAGTGCCCAGTGCAAGCTGCTCGTTAAGAACAGCCACTCGTTAAGAGCAGCCACTCACATGTGTGTATTCAGTGAGGTCATATCTTGGTAGTGTTGATGGGCAAGTTTTCACCAGCTGGCTTGGTCTGTGGATGCTGAACCTCCCACAGAAAGGCTCTGTCCCACTGACAATGTGTCCTGTGGTGACGATGTTCTTCATATCTGACGTATGAAAAACAAGGCAAGAGGAAATGAGAGGTTTCAAAGTGGTTCAGAAGGCACCAACGCAGTCAAAATTCATGAAAATACAGAAAGTGGGTATCCAAAAATTGTCAAAATTTTGTCAGAAATCGTCCCACTCTGAGTGTTCTCCTGCCAGTGTTCGAGAAGGGTTTGTACAGCGTTCTCAGACACAGATTCCTGGGGTTGTCCTGTACAGGGCCAGGATTTGGATTTGATGATCCTTGTGGGTCCCTTCCAGCCCTGGATATTCTCCTGGGGTTGTCCTGTACAGGGCCAGGATTTGGATTTGATGATCCTTGTGGGTCCCTTCCAGCCCTGGATATTCTATCACTGTGATTATTATACTGATCACGTTGTTTCTAATGCATACACACAACGAGTAGATGATAAACACAAATATGTACTTACACCCATTAAAAGTGTAAATTTACTACCACTAAAAGTTTAAAGAACATTTGTATCATAAAAGCAGATCAATCCTCACAAAAAAATGCTGCTTATTTGCCACAGAAGTTCCCCACCTTCTTTCTCAAAACCATGGCGAAAAAGGATTTTAGCAGAAGTTGGCTCGGTTTCACATCCTACTGAAAGGAGCTCCTCTACTGCTGTTTGCACCTTTAAAAGAAATTAAGAAAGTGAAAAGCAGTCAGTTACAATCATTTCACTTCAACACTCACATCATCACTTCATCTTCCACCAGCCAGAGATGGGTGGCACATCAGCTCTGAACAAGCAGGTAGCCAAATATTAAAAGAATAAAAAAGTTAAATAATAATTTAACAAAAATTTATGTCAACAGAGTGTAAACTTTCATGTCTGACAGCTTTCAGGGGTGTGAGGCATCCTCAGTCTAATGACTGCCATGGAAGCATCACTCAGGGACACTTCAATATTGACAAACTGCCACATCAAGAGACTATGGGCTGTTGAAGAAGCCAGAGCCATACAACACACATCTGGCATTAGAGAAGTCCAAGGGTCTGGATCAATGCAAGTCCAAGGTATTTGGATGTTGTGATGCACTTAGAACACACCTGGGAGTCAATGCTCAAAAAAAAAACCCCAACTCACATTGTAAGACATTCTTGGTAAAAAAAAAACACATAAAAAAAATTACCCCTACATCACATAAACTTTATCTCAGCTTCTGGGCCAGATCTTAACTTCCATCAAGCACCAGAGCTCCACCAATTCCATCCCAGCAGAGGACCCCGTGTCTGTGTTTAATGGCACCTACCTGGTGAGCTGTGGCATTTGTGGGGATCATTCTCAGCGTGTTATTCCAGGAGATACTGAAATAGCCTGTACCAGACACGGTCAACATCTGGTAAAAAAAGAGCAGCAAATAAAGAAATGAGAACAGATGCAAACTGCACGAGACACACACTTCAAACCTGGCATCTTCTACTGAGGAGGATTTTACAGCCAGCATTTTGCCTTTTTAAGCCTCTCTAAACCAGGGATCCCTTCCAACAGTCACTTCAGCTACTCTTGAGCTGCTCTCATCCTACAAGGAACAGGATTCTTAGATTAACAGGAGCACAAGGAGTACACGACCTGTGCAGCTGCAAATGGTCCTGAAAGCTCCTGACCTGCAGGAGTTTAACCCTTAGGAAAAAACTACCCTTCATTCCTGAGGGTTTACACACACCCACTAACGCATGCAAAGACCACAGACAACTCCAGCTCACGATGTTCTTCCCGTCAACTGTCTCAGAAGGTTGAAAACAAGGTGGAAACACACCTTTTTTCCCATCTAGCACCAACAAGGCAGTTGCAGGCAGCACTGACCTGCACTTCTGGAAGATGCAAGGCACGAGCCCGAATTTCGTGCCTCTCGAGGTAGTAGGTGTTCACCACGTGGGGGTTCAGCCACGTGTTGTGTATCTGGACTCCAACTCTCATCCCCTTGCTGGGTGTCTTTCCATGATGCAGCGCTTCCAGGTAGTACCTTGAACCCGCAGTTAGCTCAAATTTCTGGGATTTTGGCTGCCAAAGTTCACTCCAGTTCTTCACCCAGTTCTCGGACCACTCTGAATTGCCAGCAGGGAGAGAAGCAATTCTCACCTGTGTGCAGAACAACCGAATCACAGAATCACAGAACGGTGTGGATGGGAAGGGACCTTAAAAACCATCATGTTCTACCTCCTGCCATGGGCAGGGACACCTTCCACTAGCCCAGGGTGCTCCAAGCCCCATCCAACCTGGGCTTGGACACTTCCAGGGATCCAGGGGCAGCCACAGCTTCTCTGGGCAACCTCGGCCAGGGCCTCACCACTCTCAGAGTCAAAAATTTCTTCCCTGTATCCAATATAAACCTACTCTCTTTCAGTTTGAAGCCATTAAACCAGTTAGTGGCCCCTCTCCAGTCCCAAAAACATTTAGTCCAATGCCACAGCTCCAAAAATAAAAAAAAAACAAACAATATATTTGTGTTTATAACTGATAGCCGTGGGTTTATGGCTGACAAATTCTTCCCTATTATACAGGAAAAAGCCACAATCTGAAAGAGCTTTGGTTTAAGGTTCAATACCATAAAGAAGATAATTCTTATGGCTCACCTCAGCACTAATGACAGTTCCCCAAATAACCTTTCATGTATGACTTCAGTTCAGACAGAAATGTGCTGAACTAACAAAAAAAAGTCTTCTAGAAAAGATGATCGATGCCTCTGGTTGCAAGAGTGAGCTTTTCCTGAGCTAAACAACTGACAGGGCCGATGTAAAATATCAAATATAATCACACAGATTTCACCCTGCAATAGATTTATAAGAGACAATAAACCAATCCACAGTGGGGAAATTCCTGCTTATTATCACCTTAATTAAAACCCTTTTCATCCCCATTTTCCATTTTCAGTTCATCTCATTTTCCTCTGCCAAGACCAATACCTTCTGTTCTGGATCTTGGGACAAACTTAAGTAGAGACATGCCTGCCCATCTGCCTGAATCCAGAAGGTGTAATTGTTGGTCTGAGGAGCCACAAAAAATCCACGGAGTCTGGAGCTGAGCAAAAAGAGAACATCCATAATACACAAGAGTTACAGCAAAGAAAACCCCAAAACAACAAACCATCCCCACACCCCACCTTCACACATACACGGAGTAACAAGAAAACATCTTTAAACCGAGTTTTAACAAAACAAACCTTGTTGTTTTAAAGCTGAAGTAACCTCAAAATGACCCAATTTCACATTAAATGTCAATTATGCTTTACAAAAGTTTCAAACAGGAAAGAAAAAACAGCTCTATGAAACTGAGTATGATTTTGTTGGTGGCCACTTTAGTGCATTTCTTCTCAAACAAAGTCTTAACCCTGAACATGCAGGAAAAAGCCAAAACCACACTCAGAATCAAACTACAAAAACAGAGAAGTGGTAGAAAAATGTAAGAATTCATGCACATCGTACAGTTTTTCATATCTGAAGAGGCAATGGAAGCCAACACAGTTCAGGAATTTATTTATTTGTATAAACTCCACCTTTACTGCCAACATCAGCTGAGAATCTGCCCCTCCACATCTGGCCAGAGTTCCAGCCCAAAATAGCCTCAAACTGGAGCTCCTTCTATTTCCACAACAGGTTTTTTTTGGTGGTATTTCAGCATATCTAGGCCAGGTAAAGCAGAAATACTGAGGGAAGGCAAAAAGAGGGAAAAATAAAGCACTTCACTGCATATTTTAAGCTTCAAAAGGACCTCGGAGCAAAGGGTTTGCTTTGATTTATAGGAGCTATGCAGTGAGGCTCTGCTATAAAGAGCTGTCAGGTGTTTTTTGCTGCACCTTACACTGCTAAAGGTGATTGCCATGGCTTCGTCTCTTTTTTAGATCACTGAGTACCTGAAGGACTTTTTTGCCCCAGACAGAAACCTTACTGGGGAGCTGGCATTAGGTACAAACTGCCATCTGTATCCAGGACCTGCTTCTGTCAGATCAGAGGCATCATCCCAGACTTCAAAGAGAAGCCCTCTGTTTCCTAGAAAGTTAAAACAAAAGTATTCTCAGCAGCAGCCAGCAGAAATCCCAGAGCACATGCTGGAATCAGTGCTGTAGGAGGCAGGCCAGAGAGAAAATTTTAATAATAAATTGGTTCTGTTTGTGGGGTATTTTGCAGTCTAAGGCAGAACACAGATCTCGCCTAAGGGAATTTGTTTTACCTTGAAATTCTCCACCAGAAATAACAAAACTCTGCAGAGAGCAGAGCATCCAACCAGCTCACATGCCTGCTCTTGCAGGAAAAAGGCACTGAGGTGACCCACAGCCAAAGTTAAGCCTCATTTTGTGCACTACAGTCTCCTACTGCAATGCTCCCCTCAAGGAGTGTCCCAGAACCTTCCACAGTAACTCCAGTCCAGCCATCCTTCCCCTAAACCTTATCCAGGCCTTTTCCCCCTCACTTTCCACAGCCCTGCACATCAGTCTGACTTTCCTCCTACCATCTCCTGTCTGCCCGTGGTGGGCTGAGCTCTCCACCTTGGTTTTCCTGGCTATGGAATCACAGAATGGTTTGGGTTGGAAGGGACCATCGAAGTTTATCCAGTCCAACCCCACACCACGATCAGGGACATCTCCAACCAGCGCAGGTTGCTCAGAGCTGCACCCAAACTGGCCTCGAATGTTTCCAGGGATGGAACATCCACCACCTCTCTGGGCAACCTGTGCCATGGCCTCACCCCCCTCAGTGCAAAAAAATACCTTCCTCAGACCTAATTTAAATAGACTCCCTTTTAATTTAAAACCAGCCCCCTGCTGTGTTATTGCTACAGTCCCTACTAAAAGTTTATCCCATATTTCTTAAAGTTCCCTTCAGACACTGGAAGGGGCTCTTAGGTCTCCCTGGAGCCTTCCCTTCTCCAGGCTGGACAACCCCAGCTCTCTCATCCATCTTTCCTCATGGCAGAGACGCTCCAGCCCTTGGATTATTTGTAGCCTCCTTCCCTACCAACCCCAGAAGAAACTGGCTTGATGTTGAAGCAGTGTTTTAGAAAGTCCTGTTTCTTGATTGCATTCAGCACCAAAGGGTTTCTGCCCTGCATTTCTGTGTGTGTCTGCTCATTTGGAGCTTCAGTTGAAGACCTCACCTGGCTGGGGGGCACCAAGGCTCCTGCCCTCGCCAACAGGCTCAGTGGTGCATCTGATTTCCCGGGGAGAGACGTGCTTGACTTCACAGGGAACACCTGTCAGCAGGCAAAGGAGACAAACGTGCTGTGGGAAACTTGGAAACACATCTGAGCCGCAGCATGAACCCATCTTAGAGTCATGGAAGGGTTTGGGTTGGAAGGGACCTCACAATTAGGTCCGAGCACCTTTCCATGGACAGGGACACCTTCCACTAGACCAGGTTGCTCTGTTGGAGCTCCTTTAGATACTGGAAAGTGTTCCAAGGTCTCCTTGGAGCCTTCTTTTCTCCAATCTGAACAGCCCCATCTGTCTCAGTCTTTCCTTATAGTAGAGGTGTTCTATCCCTCCGATCATTTTTGTGTCCCTCTTCTGGACTCGCTACAACAGATCCATGTTTTTCTCGTTCTGAGGACCCTGGATGTGGTACTCTGGGTGGGGTCTCACCAGAGCAGAGAGGCAGAATCCCCTGCATCCACCTTGTTCCCAAAAGGGATCCACACTTTGCTACAGCCCCGGGCTAGCACTACCAGCAGACAGAGCAGTTCATGCCCACAATCAGAATAACTGGACCTTCCTGGGGATGAGTCCTACAATTCCCACACTGGTATCCCTGAACATCTCTTGGGTTTTGTGGTCAGGGCCAAACCGTAATTTAAAAATAAATAAATAAATAAATAAAACAAAAAACCCCCACATGTTTCTTCTCTTACCTGCAGCAGTGACCTGCACTGGCTCCTCAAAGAAATCCCCGGTGACAGTGAGATCTGTGCCCCCTCCCAGGCTCCCTCCAGCTGGGAACACAGACAATATCTCTGCAAGGGAAGGAAAGGGGGGATCTGAGCACGAGCCCCGCAGAGGTTAACCCCAGCCCCATTTCTGGGAAAGCCTGCAGTGCACTTGCACTGCTTCCAGCCAGAGCAGGCTCCTGGGAATGGAACCAGCATGTCACTGATGCCTTTTTTTGGCAGCCTCTGTGATGACACCGGGAATGAACAACATGGATAATTTGGCCACATGAGAGGGGAAACACTGCAGTGCTTGGGCTGTTACTTAGCAGTGGCTGCATCTGTCATGCTCAGATTGCAAACTGCTCTACTCTGTGCTAACTGAGGAGCTCTGCCAAAAAAAAAAAAAAGGGGGCAGAATTAAAATTGTTTTAATCCTTTTGACCTTCTCTGACTCACTTCTCAATTTAGCCCTTAGGTTTAGATGTTACCACACTTTCCAATCATCCCTCAGACTTCAGGGACAAATGGAGGGAGCTGAATATCTGAGTGTCCACATCACGACCATGAGATCCTTTCAGGATTTTATCTGTTACAGTTGTGCCATTCCACAGGAAAATTATTTTTCTCTTTGATGGCAATTACCCACTTTGCACTCATGCTGGAGTTTAACCACCCAGTCATACTTGTACAGCTCTGAAAAAAAAAAGACTAATAAGAAAAAGATGAGGGATTTTGGCCTATACCTGCATCTTTTTTGTTAATTCATCTGGTATTGAAACAGTAGTTTTACAATATTGGCTATTGACTGCCCAGTGTCTACTGGGCAGGTCTAGCAGACCTTTCTGCTTGTGCTCTGCCCACAGCCAACTTCATGCAGAGTTATTTCATTTTCCTCTACCTTAAATTGTAAATAAAGACGTAAAATTACCCTTCTTAACAAAGTGTTGTCTACAATACAGCTTGAACTGTCACATGTAGATTATTTTTAATGTCCCTTAAATAATTTTTTTAACTAATGGAGCAGCACTCTGCCATTATCCACTTTTCAGAATTTAATTTTTGGAGTAGCTGAACATCATGTCCTCCCTGTAGCTGATGTGGGAGTTCTCATCCTGAGGTCTGCATTTCCAAAATTTTAGCCTTACCAAAACACAGAGTGATTTAAGGGGGAAAAGTTTCTCTGTGAGCAACACCTCAAGTCTGTTACTGATCTGGCAGGACAAGGAGCAGTGCACATAAATCTGGTTGTCTTGTAATTTTTGATCTGCAGCTTTTTGCTTAGTCAAGCCCATACCAGGGGAGGGGAACACCAAAATGAGGACAAAACAGGATTAAATCCCTGGGAAAAGCAACAGTGAGAGGCCTTTTGTTAGACCACGCTGGGACTGCTGGAAGATGGTGCAGCCAGCGAGGAGGATCAGTGAATACCTGGATGAGTTTGATACAGGAAAAGCTCCTGTCTGGCACTGATGAGCCAAGCACCTTTGTGCACTGCTGACCTGCAAGAGAGAAAATGCCTGAGAGATCCTGGGCCGTGTAAATAAAAGCAGACCTTCATTTGGCAGGGCTGAACACTCACTCTCCAGGAGAACAGGGGAACATTTCCGCAAGCTCCAACAGCTCCTTCCACCAGCCCATTGAGGTATTGATTCATGAGCCCCCGTTACATGGCTGAAACACTTTATTAGAAGTACTAACACATTGTAAAGTGTGTTTTGACATGGTCAGAACCTATTTTCACCTCCTTTTATGGTTAAATTCTTTCCCATTCGGAGGAATAGTTAAAAGCAAGGTGAAAGGATTTAATTCAGCTCGATTTAACAGATCACAGAATGGTTTGGGTGGGAAGGGATATTAAAGAACACCTTGTTCCACCCCCTGCCATGGCAGGGAAACTTTCCACCATCCCAGGTTGCCCCAAGCCTCGTCCAACCTGGCCTTGGACACTTCCAGGGATCCAGGGGCAGCCACAGCTTCTCTGGGCACCCTGTGCCAGGGCCTCCCCACCCTCACAGGGAAGGATTTTTCCCTAATATCCTGTCTGAACACATCCTCCTTCAGCCATTCCTCCTTGTCCAAGATAAGATGTCTTATGCTTTGGACACTGAAGGTAAAGTATAAAACACCCAAGTGGAAATGCTTTGGGGAGAAACATTCTCCCATTTCATTTCAATTCTGACAACCGTCTTCTCAAGATATCAAAACCTTATTTCTAAGCAATGAAACACATGATTCAGGAAGAACGTAGTTCACTCATCCTGGACTCAAATGCAGCTGTATCCCCATGCAAAACCAGAGGAAAAGAGAGAAAAGATTCTTTTACTCACTTTCCTTTGTTAAACACCGAGAAGCTGACGTTGTGGGACCCTGGGGGAGAGAAAAGTGATAATGTTTTAAGGCGGAAGTATGGAGTCCCTCTTCCCAAACCTTGTCCTGGTTCCCCAGGCCTGATTCTCCCTTCCTTACAGCAGTAAGGAAAGTCTGTTTTACATATTTAACTCACAACATCTTTCCCAAACAGGAAGGCTTGGGCTCAAAGCCTCCACAAGGAGTTAAAAGCCTCTTCAGAGCGCTTCTCTGAAGAAGCAGAGTGGAAGTAAGGAGAAATGAAAGGGATCCAGCCTGCTACCAGAGAGATTGTGAATAGAAGGGAACACCCAATTTATTCCTCTAATAAAGCACTAAAGGGAAGGTCCATTACAGATAAGAAGGATTAAAGTAGAAAACTGAGCAAGGACCCCAAATCACCCTGCTGGCTGTCAGCAATGTCCACATCACGTCGTGGTTTCCCTTCATGTTCTCCCAGGCTGTGCAGAGGACACAAACCACGGCAGGGGCTGTGCTGAAGGCAAGCCTTGATCTGAAGCTGCTTTTGTGGACTCAGCCCTGAGCCACATTCCAGCTCTGGAGACAGAAGGGAAACTCAAGACCGACACCCTCCCTCCATCCTCTGGAGTTTCAAGAGCGACAGAAACCCATGGTTTTACCCCTTTTCACCAACCTATGTGGTTCCCTTCCACCCGGCACTGCAGGGTCCCCAGCCCATCCTTTGCCTGAATAGGGTAACTGTGGAGAGACAAAGGACTTCACTGAGCCTTGGGAGCAAAAATAAAGCAAATTATAAGTAGAATCAACTAACCAATAGAAGATGTGAGCTTATACACCCAAGAGAGTAGTGGTTTGCTGTCTCTAGAAACATGGGAGTGAAGCAGGTGAGGGGGCAGAGGAACAACCCATCTTCCCACTAATAATCAAGAGTTCAGCAGCTTAGGAGGATGTCTCCCAGCAGCAGGGCTCCAGCTTGGCTCCTTTACACCTGTTCCTAGAAGCTGATGCTGTTGGTGACCTTCAGAACCCCCACTTGAAATAAAAAACTGAGCAGGCACAAGGGGAGGGTGAATAGAAGGACAGAAATGTATCCCCTCTACTCACTCCTCTGCAGGTTCCTAAACTGCAAGAAGGAGCTGGTAGCAATTAAAACAGAAATGCTGGCATTGCATCAGCCCTCTGGAGTCATGGAATGACACAATTCCCATCACTGACTCGCATCTACATTTAAGTGGCTGAAGCTGCAGAAAGCCAGCAGCCCTCACCCACCCCCCATCACAGGCCATAACTCCCCGGGGTTTCTCTCCACTTTAAGCCAAAGCAGAGGAGCTTCTCCAAAAGCCACGAAATTTTTTGTGCACAAGCTGTGCTGAGCCCTCGCACCAACACAAACCCAAAGTAAGTCAAGAACTGACGTGCTTCCAGCTCTCCTGTCAGCAAAAGAGCAGAGACTGATCCATCCATCTCCTTCTGATGCAAGAACAGCTGGCCTGGGCAAAAAATAAACAGGAAAGATACGATGGGATGTAGGTGAAAACCTGATCTGTTAAAACCAGCAGCCAATATTTTCCCAAGGGACAGGAATTTCCCCTCACTTGTTTCTAACATTTATTAACCTTCTAGGGAACTGGACAAGCCCTAATCCCTCATCTCTGCACCTGCAAAGGGCATTCCCCAGATACTGCAGGAAAGGCAGCTCTGTGAGAGCGCAGCAGGAGCATCTTGGAGATGCTCCATGCCCGCTCTGAATGATCCAATCCCTCCTCCCTGAGGGCAAGGCTGAGCTCCAGGAGGACAACAGCCACTCACACCTTCCAAAACCAGCAGGGCAGCATCAACTACAGCAAGTACAGTTAAGATGCAGTTCAGCCTCTTCTTTATTTCATTGAGGAACAACATTGCAAGCAACTTCAGGCAGAAATCACCCAAGCCCCTAAAAACAAATTAAAATATCTGTTCCTTAAAGAATCAATATGGGACAACTTCCACAGGACAGGAAGAAGCAGGTGAGAGGAATAAATTCAGAGTAATTAGCAGAATAAGCAAAGGCTGGCAGCGATTCCTTGAGAATTAACAGGCAATTGAAGGAAATAGGTAATTAAAACCTGTAATGCAAACACTTTGTGACGACCCATCCCTCACAGTGCAGTTTTCTATGGCCCGTGTTTCAGAGTGCAGTTTTATGAGGTTTTACTGCAAGAGCTTGCTTCTATTAATACAGGTGGCTGATATTGAGAACCTTTCCTTTTAAGGAAGAAAAAAATAAATCAGTGCTGCCAAATGTTTGTTCAGCATCACTGGACCACTGCATCCCATACAAAGCATGGAAAAAGGTGCAGAACACACTTGAAAGTATAAAAACTATTCCTTTTTTTTTTTTTGCTCCAAATCCTGAATCAGCGTGACTGAGCGACAGACTGCTCTGGTCAAGTCCAAGTCCCCACCTGGTACGTATTTCCTAACACACCAAAAATGGGCAAATTATTCATGTGAAGCTACAAAGGGAACCTGTCTGGTATGCTGGGATTTTGAGGCCATTTCCTTTTGGTGAGGCTGAGCTGTAAATGAGTAATCTGGGAGCAGAGCACTGCAGGCAGGTCCAGCCTGGGCTCAGACAGAGCAGCCTTTCTTCCCTCCGATCAAAGGTGCCACCACAGGCAGGTAAAACAATAATGGATACCAAACAAAGGATGCTGATGGGCCCAGTGTAGGGATGGCATGGCAGGAATCTGCACTGGACTTTCCTTCATGCCAGCAGGGAGTTTAATCACTCAGGAAGGGACATTTTCTTTCGGCCTGAAAAGTCATTAAAAGCATCCGATGGTTAAATATTTGCTGCCTCAATTAAAATTTCTAACCACCAAGAATACACACTTTTCTTGGCTCCTGAAATGAGTCTTAAACTGCCAGCAGAGTAACTATGGATCAATAGTTTATCTTTAAAATACTTACCTGGGCTTAGCCCTTCACTGCCATTGGCACAGAAATCATAAATTAACATTTGCTAACATCTCCATACATATGGGAATACACATGACACGCAGCAGGACAGTGTTGAGGCTCATTTTGGATTCACTGTGCTTAAATATGTTTTTTTTAAACCTACCTGTTTTTCTCTGTTGCATGCAACCACAGAAACAACATTTTAAAAAAAATCAAACCTTTGAGAACAAGAAAACAACTACAGAGTGTTTAAAGCAGTGAAAAACAAAGCCTTTTGTCTCAAAATATTTCTCTTTCGTCTTCTGGCTCACCAGAGCATCTGCTTCAAGCTAATAGTTTTTTTCTTAAAAAAAAATGCAAATGGAAAGGGGAAAATTTATTTAACTTTTCGACCCTGACATTATTTTAATTAGTTAAATTTTAATTTGCTAGCCAAAATAAAATCTACAGCAGCCAGCTGCAATTACAGTACAATTCACACTGAGCTGTGATTGACTGTGCTGCCAGTAAACAAACCAACCAGCTTAATGGACCAGTTGCAATTAGATTAACAAAGTTTGCTGGAGCCCAACTCATGAGCTGCAATAAACCACAGAGGAAGTAAATGGCAATTCTGGGCCAACTGGTTGCAATTTATTGCTGTCGAGGAGGCTGATGGAAGAAATGCCAATTTCCAGGGACTGCAGCAGATAGCTGAGTGTACATAATTACCCATCAATATAATCCGTGGTGAAGTCCAGGGTCTCGTATCTGCCAGCAATTGTCTTCCCATGAATCTGTATTAAATTTCCTGTTTGAGAGGAAATGGAAATTGAAGAGAGTCTTTTAAAAGCAGAGAACTTATTTGCAGATTTTTCTGAGCTGAACAAAAGGAATTCATGGTCTTTATGAATTTTGCAGAGGTTCCCAGCTGCCTGCACTGAGGGTTCACTCAGCTTTGACCTTGTCTCGAGATGATTTTGCACTTCATTCACTCTTCTCAAAGCACGTGTCTTTATTTCCCACCAAAAACCACTTACTCACTCCCAATGTTTTGCAGATCCGTATTTGCACTGAGCTGACAATTTTTCCTCAACTCTGTTGTTAACAAAACCCCACTTTCTAACCCAGTTCCACTGTAGAACCTCGTGAGACAACCAAAATCACATCATTTGTACGCCAGACAGGGTGAAGGTCTAAAGCAGGACTTTGGCACATCTGTGGCCAGATTATTCTCCTGCTCTTCACTCACGCTGGGAGGTGAAACACCCAGCTAACACACAGAAACCTTCATACTGACACCCTAAAGCGAGGCATGAGAATCTAGAGCTGAGCTACACCAGAAAATAATTGGAAATTAAAGACTGACTTAGACTGAGAAGCATCTGTGCAATCTAATCACCCAAAGTGCCTGACTGAACTCTTGAGAGACCAAAATTTTCTGATTAACCGTGACTTTGAGGATCAAACTTTCAATTCTCTCTAAAGAAACCTGGAAATACAAAAGTAACAGAAATTGGGGAAAAAAATCTGCCATATTCCAGTTGATTTTTCAGACTAAAACCAGTGAATGACTTCTCATGTGACTTTGAAATCTGATCTAAAGCCCCAATAAGCGAAAGGTCTGTCTGGCAGTACAGATTAAAGAAAGGTCCCGTACCTGGGGTGCCAGATGATGGATTAATCTGGTAAATCACAGGTGTCTGCTTGGCTGAGAACTGCAAAGAGAAGTTTGTCGTGAAATGGCAGCTATTTCTGCAGCAGCCCAACCCCTCCTGGTGGTGCACTGCTCACAACCCACGGCAGCTGCATTTCAGAAACTCACACTCCAGGTCTGATCTTTGAAGCAGAATCCTGCTTTGGGGAGGGAGCAAGGAGAAATATTCCCTTCTTACCCCCTCTCCTTTCAGAGCCTGGGTTAATGCTATTTTTACATCCTCTTTTGTGCCCAAATTGCCCACCCTGGCTTGATCCAATGTCGGAAGACACAGTTTAATACACTATCAAATTTCTAAGTCATGCTTTAGGTGAAGCTAAAACCTGCATTTTTTCTTGAATTGTGACACCACTTTTCTTCCCAACAGTATAGCCTTTAGAACTATTTCATCCTCACACATGTGAAATACTTCAGCCACCCTTTATCAAGTTTGTTGGGTACCCTAAAGCAGTGGAGCAAAAAAAGACCTTGCACAGGCCCATCTTACAGCAACACAACAGAGATGTCTTTGGGAAAGCACCACCTTGGCCACTGAGGAAGAAAAATCTTGAAAACCATCAAGTCCAACCATTAATCCAACACCGCTAAATTCACTAAACCATGTCCCCAAGTGCCACATCTACACATCTTTTAAATCCCTTCAGGAGTGGTGACTACATCACTTCCCTGGTGTTTGGCAATCCTTTGGGGAAGAATTTTTCCCTAATATCCAATGCAAACCTCCCCTGGTGCAACTTGAGGCAATTTTCTTGTCCTGTGTCTCGTAACTTGGGAGAAGAGACCAACCCCCACCTGGCTGCATCCTCCTGTCAAGGAGTTGGGGACAGTGAGAAGGTCCTCCCTGAGCCTCCTTTTGCCCAGGCTGAGCCACCCTAGCTGCTCCTCATCAGACTTGTGCTCCTTGTGCTCCAGACCCTTCCCCATCCACCCTTGGACACGCTCATCTTCCCCACCTCCTTTATGAACCCCCTCGTGTCCTCACTGGCACTTACAGATGCTGCTGACAGCCCAATAAATATCATTAAAAATTAATTTGTTGTATTAATTCAAAGATACCACTGCATATGCCATGTTTTTTGTCTCAGCTTTCCTTGAAGCCCATTCCCTTTCAGAGCTCAGCCTTTGCCTTCCCTCCCACTCCTAGCCATGTTAAAAATGAATGAGCAGCCACAAACTTCCTCCAGCAACGGCCACTTCTGGGGAGCAAAGGCAACATCACACCACACCCCAGGCTAGGGAGGATGTGGAGGAAGAAGCCAAAATCAGCATGAAATTGGGGCCACTGGCTGACACAAGACTTGTGAGCTGCTCAGACTTGTTGCTGCCTGCAGCAGCTTTTTCAATCTAATGAGGAGGCAAAATTAATTTTTAATACGCGTAGCTCCCAGGTCCCAGCCCCAAAACAAAGAGACACATTGTGGTTTATTTAGCTTGGAATGTGCCTCATTAACAGCATCCCCTGGTGATTTTTCATCAGCTCTCTAAGCTAGCTGAACCACCCGATGACTCTTCGGCTTTAATGTGCAATTTGCTGAAAACGCCGGGTTTTCTTGCTCAAAGTTAGCAGAGAGGTGGGACGTGACTTCCAAACACGCCAGGCCTTATCCCAAAGCACACAGCCATGGTTTAGGACTCTGCTCTGCAAGAGATCACGGAATCACAGAATGGTTTGGGTTGGAAGGGACCTCAGACAACATCCAGTCCCACTCCCTGCCGTGGGCAGGGACACCTTCCACTATCCCAGGTTGCTCCAAGCCCCATCCAACCTGGACTGGAACACTGCCAGGGATGGGGCAGCCACAGCTTCTCTGGAAAACCTGTGCCAGGGCCTCACCACCCTCACAGTAAAGAGTTTTTTCTGAACATCTAGTCTAAACCTACTCTCTTTCAGTTTGAAGCCATTCTCCCCGGTTCTGTCTTTCACATGCCCTTGCAAAAAGTGTCTCCCCACGTTTTTTTAGCTTAGGGTTGGAACTGAATGGTCTTAGCAGTCCCTTCCAATCCAAACCATTCCGTGATTCCATCCATTTCAATGTATTTCCCGTGACACAACGTTGAAGTTTGACTCCCTTCAATACCCCAAATTCTTTACCCTCATTTCTGCACTTGCTTGGTGATTACCTTGAAAGAATAGTTCTCTTTCTCCACCTCAGTCAGGCTGTTAATCACATGTCCTTTAAACATCACCTCCACGTAGTACAAACCCTCCTGGGGTGAAGACCTAGGTGGAAGAAAATGTGTAATATTATATTATTTTTATTGAGATTGTGTTTGGGAAACACCAGGACCTTCACAGGGTCTCCGATCTCAGCAAGTCCACTGAGGCTTCAAGAGAGCAAAGGAGCTTTACACTGTCAGCCCAAACTTCACATGTATGAACCCAAACTCTAAAACAACAATTTAAAAGAAATGTGGACACACAGCAAGAGATCACAGTTAAGCACAGAAGGTGACAGGACTATACCAGAACTCTACCCAGATTAATGTTAATGCAAAACACAAACACTCCCATTAGATGTGCATAGACAATAATTGTTATTCATTAGCAATAAAATGACCCAGGGCTGCCTGGATCTGCAGGGCATCTTGATCCTGGTCCGTAATTAATGTGCAGACAATGAGAAATGCAGAAAATGAGGATTCTGTATGACAAAGGGCAAGGTCTCACCCAGTGTAACCACGGATCATACCTTGTTCTGCACCTTATACTGGGCAAGTCCAAATACAGAGGAGAGACATCACAGGGCAGTCTGGGCAGGTCTGGATTCACCAGGGACACCTCCAGCTGGGATGCACTGGCTGGAGAGACAGAATCTACCCGGAGGGATGTTGAGCCTAAGCAATAAAAAAGCAATAAAGTCAATCAGAAGAGCTCTGTGAGGACAGGATCACTCCCGGTCTCACAACGAACATTTTTGGAGGTACAACTCAGCTTCTCTAGGAATAATGCTTAGAGCCCTTGATCAGGCTTTTTGAAATCATGTTTGTGTAATTTCATGTCGTGGTGGTTTAACCCCAGCAGTCAACTCAGCCCCACAGAGCCACTCACTCACTTTCCCTCCAGGGAGATGGGGGAGAGAATTGGAAGGGTAAAAACCATTCCCCCGAGTGCACTTCCACACATCTTTTAAATCCCCCTGGTGACTCTACCACTGCCCTGGGCAGCCTGTGCCAGCTAACCACCATGCACAGCTGGTTCAGAAACCAACTGTCTTCCCAATGAATAAGTATCCATCACTGTGGAAAATCAGACCTAGATCTGTACACTCATTTTGGGCCCAAATGGACACGGCTTATCAGTTTCTGTGGTTTTTACTCAGATCTCATGTTTATCATTAGAGTTTGTAAAAGCCCCAGCATCACAGGACATATGAAATTATGAGATTTTCAGATTTTCTTGAAAAAAAGGGCAGGAGCAGGGAAGAAATTTCTAGTCCTACATCTGCAAAAATAAGGTAAACGTTTGGCCTTCTGTTGCTCAGAAATAAACCTTCAGCAATAGCTTATAAAGTGATCATTTCAAGCTGATTTCATGCTATGAGTGCCACAGCCTATTGCTGTTTTGGACAGGGTTTGCCACTCCAACCACAAACCTCAGAAGGGAGCTGATTATTTTACATTCCTGGAAGTGTCCAAGGCCAGGTTAGATGGGACTTGCAGCAACCTGGTCTAGTTGAAGGTGCCCCCACCCATGGCAGGGGGTTGGAACGAGGTGATCTTTAAGATCCCTTTCAATCCAACCTTTCTATGATTCTATTTCAACACGTACATGACAAGAATTTAAAACTCACCATCCAGAGTGATGGTAATCCACGTTCCTCCAGCAATGCTGCCCTCGTGGGGCTCGACGAGCGACCGCGAGGCTGTCCCTGCAAAACCAAACCAGCTCCATCAGGCTGAAGGGAAATGCAAACATCTAAAATACCTTATTCAGGGTGAGACACGGTGATCTGAGAGCTGTCTTCCTGTTATCCCACCCTTTATTTAATTTCTCCTTCTCAGGCATCCAAATTAATCACGTTGCCCATCCTTTTCCCCCCACCTCTTTGCCCCCTTTACAGTTCCCCTCAGGGAGGTGTTGAAGCCTTCAGGGCTTGTTGAACCAAGCTACAGCCTGAGCTTCCTGTCCTCCTCAAAAATCAAAGATGATAAACCTCACGTTTATTCCTTCATCTGTCAAAGAAACGTGTTTGCTGACTTTTGTGCACCCTACCAAAATTAAGGCTGCCTACAAAATATATCCTTTTCTGGCTCCAAGACAGCCTGTTGTCCAGCTGCTTCTTTCTAAAGTCCTTAGGAAAGATGTACAGGTCTGGAAAAGAGCTCCATGATGTTAAGTCACCCATAACCTGCTATGCCATGCCTTTCATAAAGGCACTGGATTCCTAAGGCAATTGAGGATTTGTTTTGGGGACCCTCATTCTCTGAAGCTGAGAGATGAACCAGTATTTGGCTTCTTTTTATGCAGCCGCTGACCAGAATTTTCCAGAAGCCATTTTACAGTGATATCCAGTTTTCTGATTAACATTTTAGGAGATTTCCAACTTCTTAGCTGTATTTGGATGCAGTCGGATCAAATATCAGTATTTGATCACTGAAGCCAAATATTGGACACTTTTGCATCATGAACCCTTAATATCAACATGCAAAGAGTGACATATTTATCATCAAGACAACAAAAAATCAATAGGTATGATATGAACCCAGGTAGAACACAGAGAACAAAAAATTAATCCAGACATCTCCTCTATGGATATGGAAATAATGCCATGGAAAACCACTGATAAAGGTGGACCACGTCCAGTGTGCTGCAGTCAATATCCCATAATACTCAACACCTTTTGGAGGTGCTTCTCCATGTCTCACCCACAGTCAGTATCCAATCCCCACAGGATTTTACAGGTGTGGTTGGATACAACACCTCTCCATCACCCACCTGCCAGGAATAGCAGCCCAGCACTCAGCAGGAATGTTCTCCAAAGGTCCATCCTGAACGTTGGATGAGGAATTCACAAGGACTCCAGGACCTTCCTTGTAACTTTTAAACAAACCCCACCTGTATTCTGTCTTCTCACTGCAAACCTGTGGGAGCAACAGCTGTGAACTCTTCTAATAATTTAAGAAAGTAAACATTTGAGTATTTGCAGACCAGGTCTTACTTGCTATCATAGCCAGAGATATCACACATTTCCTTTATAAAATCCATGTCACGGACTCTTCTAACATTTAAAGACAGACCATCAACTTCTCCTGCCTTCACCCTGGGTTTTGTACTAGTATGGAAAAAAAACATGGATTAATTAATTTAGCCACATTTTTAAATCACAAAATGGTTTTGGTTGGAAGAAACCTTAAAGATCACCCAGTTCCAAACCTCTGCCATGGGGAGGACACCTTCCATCAGACCAGGTTGCTCCAAGCCCCATCCAACCTGGTTTCTACTGTTTATTGTGCCACAAGACATACTGTAACTACTCTCACACCATTTTTTGCACATTTTAACACACTGCAACGTGCACAGGGCAGAGTCCAGCACCCCGGTGCAAGTGAATGCTGCATTTCAAAGCAGGTGTATAAAATTTCATTTAGATCTAATTTTATTATTTTTTCTGGGACTTTTTCTGGCTTTACTTACCTTATTCAATTCATTCTTCCTCCATTCCTCTGATGGGCGAAGTGCAGAGGCTCCCATACCAGCACGAGGGCTCCATCCCTTTGTCACCAGCTCTGCCACAGGTTTCAGGTTGGGGCTGTGCCAGTCACTCTGCCCAGTGCTGAAACCCACCAGACAAGTTTCCCAAAAGGCTCAAAACCCTTCACAGACAGCTCAGAGCTGTCCATTGAGGGTGCTTAATTATTAACCTAAGCTGCTTGCTGCTATTAACTGTTTTGTTCCAAGACTTTAATAACCATAACAAAAATAACCTGGGGTTGTTCCTCCATTGGTATGTGGTTAGCTCCTCCAACAGCAGAACAATTTTATCCTCTTTTTTTTCCTTCCTACAACATAACAGAAAACCTGGTGGAACAGTTTCTTGATACGCTGATATTCAATCTGGGACTGACTTTCAGAGCAAGTGGACTTCAAGGTTCCCTTATATATTCTTACTTCAATTTTTCCATGGTATTCCCAACAGCACCTGCTGGGAATTCTGCCCAGAGGGTGTTCAGATTGCTTCTCACTGCTCAAGGAGCTTTACCCCTGCAGGTCCTATTCCCTATGGAAAAGAGGGCAGTGGACTTTCACAGTGTTATCACTCGTGCCCTGGAGAGCCTTGGGTGCTGGGAAGACCCAGTCCAGCCTTCCTCAGACACTGAACAGCATCTCTACTCCCACCTCTACCCTCCTCTGTTTGAAGGCCAGATGGATTTTGATGGAGTCCCTCGATGGGTTGCTGAGCCCTTGCCCTGGTACAGAAGCCTTCATGGAAGTTTCCACTAAGTCCAGCAGGAAGTTCCCAGACCCCACAGCATAACTGAGGTTTAATGAGTTACCACACACCAAACAGCAGCAGAATGTGCTCGTGCTCTCACCTCAGCCCCAAGGGGAGGTGGAACAGGCTTGCTCAGGTTCCTCCTCAGCCTCAGTTCAGGGACTCAGTGGCAAAAAGTCACGGGCAATCAACCCTCAGGGGAGCTCTGGAGCTCTGCCCAGCAGTGGAACCCGTTGTGCTTGGTTTATTCTTAGGCCAAGCCCCAGCGTCTCAGCCACAAACAGCCAGTGATTACGGGAACCCAAGATGAGTTAACCCCATCAGTTTCCTTATTAGTGGAATTACACTGGAAACGTGGTCAGAAGGAAGAATAAACTTGAGGGAATTCTCAAACAAAAAAAGTTTCTCCAAAGAAGAGGCTGTTCAAGGATGACAACTTGGACACAGCAGACAGAAACAGATGATGGTAACAGGGTCCACACACAGCCCCAAATGAGGGGATGGACCAGGTGCCGGATACCTTCAGGAAATCTCCTCAGGAGCAAGAGGAGACAGGGCAGGATGCTCAGCTACAACACGAGCCCACAATCCAGCTAAAAGGCAGGACCAGAGCGGGGATTACAGAGCAGTATTTCTACAACACAGCTCAGGGAGGGAGCATGGGCCCACAGCTGAGGTTAAATAGGGCTCCTGATCCAAGGCCAGTCTGGGGAGGGGGGTCCCAGGTGAGGCTGGTCAGGGCCATTATGGCTTATTGCTGCCCTCAGTGCTGCTCCCAACACGATCTGTAACTCAAATTCTCTAGGTCGTAGTCAGCAAAAACTACTATTATTATTATTATTATTATCATCATCATCATCATCGTCATCACCGGGATTCTGCATAGCTCTTTGTGATCCAATCCTAAGGAAATGTTTTATCCAGGAAAAACTCAACCAAATGTCCAAGGTTTGCAGATCAGAAGGATCTGGCTGGGATGAGGAGTTTATTCTTTGCAGAAAGTCACAGATTCAGTAAAACAATGCACAGGGAGCCCTCCCCAGGAAGGAGCTGAAAAGTGAAAAGAAAGAGGGAAAGGGTAAGTCCAGAGGAGGCCACCAAGATGATTGGAGGGATGGAGCGACTCTCCTGCAAGGAAAGGCTGAGAGAATTGGGATTGCTCAGCCTCAAAAAGAGAAGGTTTTGAGGTGACCTTATTGCACCCATCCAGTACCTGCAGGGACCATGCAAGAAAGATGGACAGAAACTATTTACAAGGGCCTGGAGTGATGGGACAAGGGGGAATGGCTTCAAACTGACAGAGGGCAGGTTTAGATTGGATATCAGGAAGAAATTGTTCCCTGTGAAGTTGGTGAGGCCCTGGCACAGGGTGCCCAGAGAAGCTGTGGCTCTCCCTGGATCCCTGGAAGTTTCCAAGGCCAGGTTGGATGGGGCTTGGAGCACCCTGGGATAGTGGAAGGTGTCTCTGCCCATGGCAGGGGGTGGCACTGGACTGAGCTTTAAGGTTCCTTCCACCCCAAACCGTTCTATGATTCCATGATTCTGTGAAATACACTGTCCTCAATAACCAGAAACCCAGGCCTAGAATTCAGACCAGGAGAGGAAAGGCCGAGCCACACAGGGGCCTTGCTCTAGGACATGTAAATACTCTGTCACCACAGGCTGATGCCCAGTTTTAGGGATATTGCCCACTAAAGAGGAAAGCAGCACATTTTGATGAGCAAGTGCGTGTTTGTATACATGGGCAAGCCACTTTTTTCCCGCTAAAGGAGAGTTCTGCTCAAAAACTTTGCCCCTGGCTTTGTTTGTTTGGAGTTACTCATTTAAGGGTTCAGATTTTGGGTAAATGAATGGAAATAGCCCTATGGACAGGCTCAGCATCAGGAATCTGAGAAATGCTCCTGCATTGCAACCAGAAAGGAGGCAGAGCCAAGCAGGAGGGGTGAGCAGCGGCTTTTTTGTCACTAGATGGAAGCATGGAGCCATCAAAGACCTGTCTGAGACTCGAAACACAGCCCACGGGTGGCCGAGCTGCCACTGCTCTGCCTGACACAGGTCCAGGAGTGTTTTCTTTTAACTGCCTGTTCTTGAGGGAAACTCCAAGGTCAAGCAGACAGCAGAGGAAAAGGAGATGTGGGATCTATTCCCAGCTCCTGCACTCACCAGGGCGTGATTTGGGCTAAACAGCTTCATTGTCAAGTCATTTGTGTGTAGGGCAGGGATGACACTGCCCGTGAGGCCTTTTTCAGGGGCAGCAGCATGGAAAGACTCCGTTCCCCCAGGACTTGGAGCATTTTGGGGATGGAAGGGCCTTGCAGGAGCCAAAGGAGGGGTCTCCTCATGCTCCCCCCCCTCCACCACAGGGCGGCCACCTCGCGAGAGGAATGTGGCAGTTGCTGGACACCACATGGCACCTCCCAGCGGAACAGCTGAGGGGAGGATAATGTGGGATAAGGAGAGGTTTAACAATTTTGTCTGCAACCGCTCGGGAGCTCCCCTCCTCCCTCCCAGCCCTGCTGATGTATCCACCACCCCACATCAAGGGCACCAGCCTTTCCTGCCTCCTGCTCACCAAAGTCGGGCCTTAGGCATGAGGAAATGATGTGGGAACGTTGCCTGTGCTCGCAATTCCTGCACCTACCCCTGTCAAGAGAGCGTAACGCATCCCAGGGGAAAGCCAGATCAATGGGCTCATGCCTGCAGCACACAAGGGTAGAGTCATAAAACCACAGAATGGTTTGGGTTGGAAGGGACCAAAAAGCTCATCTGTTCCAGCCCCCTGTCCTGGGCAGGGGTGTCACTCCCTAGATCAGGTTTCTGGGGGACCAGTGTCGTGTGACTGCTGGTGGTGGTCACTTAGTGACCAGCAGCATCGCGTTTCTCTTGGATTAATCTTTGGATAAGCAGCTTCCCCTCCAACACAAAGTGTGCTGTGCTGGACACGTGATGGGGAAAAACAGCTTGAAACTGTTTGAACTTAGTGCCTGTGTCCAGACACAGGGCTCAGAGAGATCTCTGCTTTCCAGCTTGGCATTGTCATAGAACCATGGAATGGTTCAGGTTGGAAGGGACATTAAAGCTCATCTCATTCCATTCCTTGCCATGGGCAGGGACTCTTTCCACTATCCCAGGTTGCTCCAAACCCCTCCAACTTGGCCTTGGACACTTTCAGGGATCCAGGGGCAGCCACAGCTTCTCTGGGCAACCTGTGCCAGGATCTCACCGCCCTCACAGGGAACAATTTCTTCCTGATATCTAATTTAAATCTGCCCTCTTTCAGTGTGAAACCATTACCCCTCTCCTGGAAGGCTGGGTTACCAGTAGCCTGGAAGACTTCCACTGGTCATGCTGCTCCGTGCTGAGTTCTTACAGCTGCTCTTTCTTTCTATTAATACTTCACTTTTCCTGTATTGACACCAACTTCCTAGCAACCAAGGTCACGAAGAAGGTGTTAAGAAGCTGGGCTGATTGATAATAAATCCTGGGGTTTGATGTCTTTTTTTCTTGAGAGGCTCGTTAGACACCAGCAGGCAGGGCACTGAGCTGAGATTTCCAAGGGAACCCAGGGGATTTGGAAAACCTTCTCTGACCAAATTTCCCTTTGAATCCCCGTCTTCCTCCTGCTGACTCTCAGAATCCAGCTGGGTGAGGCTACTGTCCATGGGAAGGTGAGTTGAGGCAGGGCAGTGGTGCTAAACAGGGATCTGAGAAAACTGATATGGATAGTTCGTGATCATTCCCAAACCAGGAGGAGAAAGAGCCCCTGGCCAAGGATCCTAGAATCACAGCATGGTTTGGGTCGAAAGGCATCCTACTTGAAAGATTACCTAGTTCCAACCCCCTGCCATGGGCAGGGACACCTTCCCCCATCCCAGGTTGCTCCAAGGCCTGTCCGACCTGGCCTTGGACACTTTCCAGGGATGGGGAATTTAGAGCATCTCTGGGTAGGAGCAGCACTCGGGCTTCTTCTCTTTTCTCTGGTGTTTGTATTTATCAGGCATCACCAATGGCCACACATTTCCCTATTTTACTACTCCTCTGCCCAGGAAAAGAAAAGGATTTTCTTCCTTCGAAATCTCAACATTCATATTATTAACTTTTTTTTTTTCCAGATTTTAAAACCTTTTATTACCACTACTTCTGCTTACATTTGCAGCCTGTAAATGAACTGCCTGACTTGCCTGGCTCATTTTTCTACCCAATTTTTAAGAGATTCAACTCTCCTTTGAGAGGAAAAATGCTGATGCTTCCAGGAGCCTTCCACATCTTTACAGAGTCACTTTTCAGCAGGATAAGACTCTGTTGGGCTTGTTCCCATAGCTATTCTCGCTGCATTTTTAAACAGGCACTGAACTCCTTTAAATACTAAATTTATTGCCAGTGCAGCTGCTTTAATGACAGGTTTGAGTCTTCTTTGGTTTCAAGGTTGGGTGTGTTTGTGCTCACGTCTCCCGTGGGTCACAGAGGGGATGTGGCTTCCCCCAGCCCCCTGCCCCTGGCAGATGCTGGAGCCTGGGGATGCCCAAGGCAACCGGGCAAGGAGAAACCAGGATCTTGCAGGGGATTTGTCTGCTGCAGCCTTGGTCTTCTCCCAGCCATGCAAAGGATGCTCCCCGGCTCCCTTGGGGCCTGCAGAGCACCTGGGATTGCCAGGGAAAACCAAGGTCAGGGCTGGCTCCCAGACCCATCGCAGAATCCTTAAGGTTGGAAAAGACATCCAAGATCATTGAGTCCAACCTTTGACCACCCACCACTCAGTTACTCCCCTTACGACCAAACCATGTCACAAAGAGCCACATCTACTCATTTTTTGGAACACTTCCAGGGATGGTGACTCCACCACTTCCCTGGGCAGCCTGTTCCAATGCTTAACCACTCTTTCAGTGAAGAAATTTTCTATGATATCCAACCTAAATCTCCCCTGGCACCACTTAAGATCATTTCTCCTTGTCCTGTCCCTTGATACCTGGGAGAAGAGACCAAACCCGAACTGGCTACCCCCTCCTTACAGGTGTAGAGAGCAATAAGGTCCCCCTGAGCCTCCTTTTCTCCAGACTAAACACCCCCAGCTTCTGCCAGGTATAGAAGTCCTCCTAAGCTGAAAATACAGACACAAAGGGAAAAAAAATTTAAAGAGTAACTTCAAATAAAGCACTAGCTGCATCTGCACTGTGAAAAACACCCTGGTGTTGAGGTTCTTCCCAGAGATTTTCCTCTGCTGGGCTGCTCACAGGCACATCTCACCCACACTTCCCACCGGTGTGATGGACCACCGCTCCTTCAATCTCTGTGACACAGGGCTTTTTGTCACGCAAACAGCACCCAAAAAAGGCTACAGCTCCGTTGTGCTGGGTGCTCTGCAGCCACGCAGCACCAGGGAGCGTCCAACCCTAAAAAAGCTTTCAGTTTAAACAGGGGCAAAGAGACACAGGTGTCTGTGGGAAAAGACGCCCGCTGCAGGTTTTGCAAAGGAGGGGATAACAGCCCCAAAGGGAACCTGCACAGGCTGGACCCCGGAGGCGAAGGATAAAACCAAGAGGTGTCACTTGGACGGAAGAAATCTCCCGGGGAGGTCTCGGCAGGCGCTGCTGCAGGGTGAACCTTGGCATTTGCTTAAACAAACAGCTGGCGGGGGATTGGGTTTCGGAATCAAACTGCAACCCGGCACCGACTGAGCTTCATCCATCATTAGCCTTTCATTAGGAAACGTGTTCTTGGCCTGCTCCCCAGTTCTCAGAGAAGTGATTCAGGCAAATGCCAGCCTCGCCGTGTCCTCCAGCCTCTCTTCTCCCACCTCTGTGGCAAATGCCCACTTGCTTCTCATTTTAATACGGAATTCCTTCCCTTCGATGAGTTTTCATTGTGAATGCTGCCACTGCCCCATCCCCTCCATCCATCCCTGCTGCCCATGTCTAAGCAGGAGGAACAGGTGGGACAGCTGACCCTGGCGAATGAAAGGAGAGCACAGTTTGGCTCCCCTCACCCCTTTCTCACAGCCTGCCCCTGCTGTCAGTGATCCCCCAGCCCCCGGGGACGGGGGATTTGTGTGCATTAGTCACATGAAAGGAAAGAGCCTGCAGCAGGCTGCTCCTGGGCTTTGCTTCACCTCCAGCAGAGGGGATGGATCGCCACTGTATTCCTTGGGGCTGGAATCAAATGACACTATTTTTTTATTATTATTATTTGCACAATTTGGCTTCTATGTAAGACGTGCCACAACCCTGATTTAAAAAACAAAAACCAAAAACAATCAAAAAGAAAAGAAAAAAGCGAAAAAGAACAACTTGCAATGATCCCAGCTGTGCAGGGGGATATGTAAAGCCAGACACTTGATACAAGATCTTTTTCCATCGTCAAATCCCTGGGGTGGGATTCTGTCTCACTGGCCTGGTGTGGAGCTCCACAGCCTGTCATTGCACAGAGGGTTTGAGCAGGGCATTAATGACCTCTCTCTGTCCAAACTCTGTTAATCTGCTGTCACATACAGCAAATTACCAGACAGACCCCGCTAAGGTGGACTCATGTTTAGGTGCTGGCCAGTGAGCCACACCCCAGGGATGTTATCCTCTCAGGAGTAAAACCACAGACTCATGGAAGTCACAGGGGTGAACACCAAACCTGTCACTCCAGCAGAAAGCAATCAGAGAATCACAGAATGGTTTGGGTTGGAAGGCACCTTAAAGCTCACCGAGTTCCAAACCCCTTGCCAGGGGCACTGTCCTGACCATTGGTACAAGTTTGAGATAAATGTGGTGACTTTACATCACTTTTCTCCTCAAGTGAAAGTGCCAGTGATGTTTCAGGGTTGTTGGGAGCCCCTGATGGGCTGATCATCACCCTTAACATCTTCTATTTATTATTAGTGCTGTGAGTCTTTGCTTGTTTTCTCACTCAAAACAACTTGTTTCACATTTCCCTCTCTGTTTGTGCTTACATTCATTGCCTGAATCCAGCAAGAAGCCACTTCCAGCCCAGTCTTAAGTGAACACTTCTCTTAAACCACAGCAAGATTTTTCCCCAGCTTTTTAGGGCTTCCAGTGATCTGAATAACTGGCTATTCCCACAGCTCTAATTGAGACATCCTTGTGCCTGCTGCCGCACAGACCCATTGACCCAGCAATGAAGAGAAAAACAGAAACTGGGAGAACAAGACCCCACAGGTGGGATGAGGAAGGAAGCCTTAATCACAGCCTCCTCAAAACATTTTAAGTCTAAATGAATGCTTTAATTCAGAATGGCTTTGCATGGGTTAAAATGCAAACTGAATGAATATCCAACCCCCCAAACCCAAGATGATTCCCCTATTTAAGGGCAGGAGGCCTGTTCAGTCCGGCCAGATGCATTTCATCGTCCCTTCCAGCGCTGTGTGCGCAGGGGGGAGTGCCATTAAAAATAAAAGTGCCAGTGTTCCAAATGTCAGCCCTGTACCCACCTGTTCCTCTCCCAGCCCAAACGTGGCCACCTCTGACCCCGCTGTGGGTCTGGGGCACTTGGGAGGCTGCACCTCCCACCCTCAAATCCCCCATTCTCCACGGCAGCTGTGTAAACCTCAAGGGCAACAGCTGGGCACCAGGGAGGATGCCTCCAGCTCCTGGGTGGAGGGACAGCAAAGGGCATCTGCAAGGGCTCCAAATCACCCACCTGGTGCTGGGGACTCGATTTATTTAAGTCACACAAAGTTTGGCACTGCCCCCATTTGAACCCCCCCATCCATAAATCCAGCTCAATTAGCGCTCGAGAGTTCTCACTGGAAGGTGTTAATTTGGTAATTGCCTGCCCTGAGGGATTCCAGGATGGGATTTTGGGTTCAGGGTCTGCTCAGCTCTGCCATATCCCCCAGGGCCTGCTGAGGAACTCCGGCCACTTGCTCTTTGTAGCTTCAAGGATGAGGAGGGAGGAGAGGAAAAGGATGAAGAAACTCTTCTCATCAGTGCTGGATGAAGCCTTGAAATTGCCTGGAAACTGCAGGGAGGATTTTTCCATCCTCTGGCAGCCAGGGACAGTAAGTTTCACATCCTGACTTCAGAAAGACAAATGTGCACGGGATGATGCATCCAATGTGTGTGTGAGCCTGTCTGCAGGCTGCTTTCCAAAAGCCTGACATGGAATTGGACCTCGAGGAGATCCTCCTTAATCTGCTTAATTGTGAAAACACCAGTGGGATGAGATTGAAACACTGCCCTAAGGCATCTCTTTTTTTATCCTGTCTAAATACATGTCAGAATTCAGCAATCCTTCTTCAGGGTCTTTTCCCCTGCCTTGGAGGCAGATGGAACTGTCAAAAAATCACAGAGTGGTTGCAGTTGGAAGTGACCTTAAAGTTCAATCCCCCTGCCATGGAAACACATCCCTGTACAGAGGAGAAGGCAGGAATCCACTGTTCCTACTCTAACACCAATAAATTAGGACAGTCACAAGCTGTCCAGCTCAGGGGAGCAGTGGGACAGTGGCTTTCTGCTTTGGGCAACAGCCACAAAAACCAAATGCACCAGGGCAGCCTCTTTGGTGCTCCTGACCTTCACCAGGTAAGAGGAGCAAAGAAAGGAAGCCCACGGCCTTCCCAGGATCTTACCTGATCCACTTTTAGTCCGGATGGCCTCAGAAAAATCTCTCCTCTCTTCCCAGCTTTCAGAAAATGGAACTCCATGACTGAGACTGGATGTCCTTAAAAGATGGAACCACTTGGAGCACAGGTTCACCTGCCAGCTCTGTTCTACACTCACAGGGGGCTCTGGGAAATTCACTTCTCATCCATCAGTAATGATAACAGCAGGAGCAATATGAGATCAATGACGGGTTGGATCCTCGGACAATGAATTTGCAAAGGTAATAAATAAATACATAAATTCAATAGATAAATAAATTCAACAGCAGCCATTTCAGAGAATGCAAATGTCACATGCAGGAGACTTTTTTACAAGATTTGTAGAATATTGGGTGGAAACTGGGCTAATTCTCAGTCTTTTTCTTGAGATTTTTGTGTCCTTGCTGTCCCTCAGTAATGGAGCAAGGGACTGTTGGAATGAAACTCCAAGGGATTGGACTGATGACAGCTCTTGGCATTCCCTGTCCCAGTCCAAGGCTGAAGGGGTTGACAACCTGATCTTCCCATCACCTAACCCAGAAAATACACCCAAAATCCAGCATGGTCTCCAAGACTGGGTGTCTCCCAAGGGAAGAGCAATGAATTTCCACATCCAGGCCATAAATATTCCAGGTTCAAACAACCTTTTCATCCCAGAATCTACACCAACTTTCCACCTCTCTTCCCCATCACCAGCTCTCCAAGGCCATGAGCAGGCACCAAAACCCCCTCCCACCCCCATCCAAACCCCCTCCAGCTCAATCAGCTGTCACAGGCCCCACATTCCTGCAGGACTCCCAGAACTGGCAGCTCTGGACATCTGCTCTTTTCCACCCCCACAAATATGCAAGCAGGTGTGAGGCACCACGGCTTGCCTTGTTCCTGGCCACTTTTACCCAGGCACCGGGAATGAAGGCACAGCCAGAGGGGCAGAGGATCTGTTCCTCTCCATCCTCCTCGTGTCCCTCTGGGGAATGCAGAGAAACAAAAATCGATCTCCACACTCGAACTGAAGAACCCGGAAAAGATGAAACTTTAATGTCTGAATATAATTCCTCTCTACCTCACTCTAACAGGGACTTTATACCAATGGTCACAAAAACCATCTCATCCTACCCCCCTGCCATGGGCAGGGACACCTTCCACTATCCCAGGGTGCTCCAAGCCCCATCCAACCTGGCCTTGGACACTTGCAGGGATGGGGCAGCCACAGCTTCTCTGGGCAATGAAATACCCAGAGAATACAGAAATAGAGAGAGTACAGAAATTCCTTCCTATGGTGAGTTTAGAGTTATCCAGCACATCCACAATTTTATGGATGACAATCAGCAGGGAGCTCTGTATGGGGCTGGGTTTATCTACATCCCAATGAATCTGAAAGTAATGAATGAAAATAAACTGAAAATGAAGCAAATGTAGTTTGGGCAGTTTGTGCAGTTTATGCCCTACAGGTTACTAACTGGGATTAAAAGAAAATAATAATTCGGCACATTCAACTTTTTTTTTGTTTTTCAGACAAGTAGAATTTTGATTAAAATAAAATAAAATAAAATAAAACAAAACAAAACAAAATAAAATACTATCTATTTTGCACTGAAATGTTCAGCTCACAAATGTGTTCCATGGACCAAGCTGGTGGGTTTTGAGGGACAACCTCCTTTCTTTCCATGAGGAACAGGGTGACATCTCATAGGAAATACAGAGTTCATCTCATGAGTGCATGACTGGGATCATGTGGGGTCCCTGAGACAAACTGCTGCTCTCAATATCCTTACGAGGTGTACCAGCAGCTCTAAATAGAAAAGGTCCATTTTTTTGCAGCTTCCACGTGCCCAGTGTGTTCCCAGCTGCCATCTCCACATCCCTGTGAAACCTGGTACTGCCTGCGAGCACCACCAGCACATTCCAGTGACACCAAAACCCCTCTGTCAGCCTCAGTTTGCCTGGGACACTTCCAGGGATGGGGCAGCCACAGCTTCTCTGGGGCCTCTCCACCCTCACAGGGAAGAATTAATGGGATATCTGAGTGCCCCGGGGGGTCTCTTAGGTCCTCATCCCACCCTGGGAGAGGGCAGTGCTCTCACAATGTTGTTTATGGTTGGGAAACTGAGGCATGAGATGATGTGCCCAAGATCTTGGAAGAAGTTTATGGCACAGCAAGTATATTTTAAAAATCACACTCTTCCCTCTGCATCTGAAATAGTAAATTCAGTATGGCTGGCACAGCTGGCCATGAAGCCAAATGGCCCACATTGGTATTATTGAAGCCTTTTAACCTCCAAACCAGGCTTGCTGCATGCAGCTGCCTGTTGGGATGTGTCTTATCCCACGCAAACTCCTGAACTGTGTCTGGAAAAGGATGGGAGAGAGGAATCATCTCAGTCAAAACCGTGCTGAGGATGCTCCTGCGGTGAGGATGGGGGAGTTCCTGCACCCAGCAGTGTTGCCTGGTCCCGTTTCATTTACCTTTGGCCATTGCTCTCTCAGATAATCCTATTACAGTCTGTCTTTCACCACAGATCCTGCTCCCTGGCTTTTGTCCCCATCCTAATAACTCTCATTAGGTGAGCGTTCAAGTGTCTGGAAGTGATTGCAGGGTCTTACGGTCACTCTGATTTTATCACAAAAATATTTCCCTTCCCCAAAAATGCTGAGAATGTTTCAAAAGTATTTTTCCCCTATGAAGCAAGATTACTCTAAACATTGAGATTTTGACAGCAAATGGAGAGGAAATGGTATCTGATTTTAGAGGGCATTTTGATTTATGACTCGTAGGAGTGTGGTAAGGAGCAGAGTGACAGGTTTGCTTGGAATTTGCTTCTTCAACTCTGAGAAAGCTGAAGATGTTTTTAAATTCCAACATAAGAAAAAAAAGAAGGGCAAATGTTCAAGGTGAGGTTGGATGGGGTTTGGACCAACCTGGCCTAGTGCAAGGTGTCCCTGTCCATGGGTGGAACAAGATGATCTTTCAGGTCCATTCCAACCCAAACTGTTGTAGAAATCAGTGATTCTGCGATTAATATTATTTGCCAGTCAAAAATCCTCTGCAAACTTTTACCCACATCAATGGATTTATCTCCAGTCTCCCAAGGACACTATTTTTTTAAACAGCTTTGATGGAGAAGAGGTGAAAAGGCACCAGAGTGGGGCTGCAGCTGGCTGTACTGGTGTGACTTCATGGAACTGGTTGGGCTCAGCCCCTGTTTATTGACCCCAGAACTCCCAAAAGCCCAGCTCCTCCTGTCCTGCCGACCACCACTAAGCAAAGAGCCCATGAAGATTTTGGACCAGCTCCAAATCCAGCTCCCTCCTCCTCCTCCTCCTGCAGCCCTCCGGCCATTAAAACATTAAACTGCTGTACCTGCAGTAAGTGGCTTTATTCCGGAAATCTTTGGTGGGATATTTTTCTGACAGGACTGAGATGCAGCTTCGGAAAAAGGGATAAAATGCCGAAATGCGCCCGTCCCGGCACGGGACAGCTGAAGCGGTGTCACTCAACACGCCGCTGTCAGCGGGGTGATTGAGGTGGACAGGAGGGACCGGGAAGGGCCACCGGCTGTAAAGGACACGGGCAGGTGGGGGGACGGGGCCGGGGGCTGGGCTGGCCCCGGGGGTGGGCGATACAAAAGGGCCGGTGACAGCCGGGCAGGGCAGGGACCCCGCGGGGATGGCAGGAGCATCCTCGGGGTACAGCAAGGCGGGGAGGGGCAGCGGCCAGTGGAGAGGCAGCCCGAGGCCAGGGTGGCTGGAGGCTGCTCTGCCCTGAGCAGGGTGAGACAGGAATGCTGATGGAAAACCTTTAGCCATAGAGCCGGCAAGGGAGTGAAGAGGGTACTGAGGCAAGGTGGGGGGAAATGAGCCCAGGTGGTAGAAAATTGATGGAAGGGTGGGGAATTTAACATGGTTATCCCCAGGGAAAAGGAGGGGAAAAAAAAAAAAAAGAAGGCATTGGTGTAGAGGAACGTGGGGGAAGGGGAAATGCCCAAATCCCCAAACACACGCTCACACACACACGGGTCAGTGGGATCAGCTGCTTCAAGAGACTCGCGGGCAGCCCCAGGCACAGACTGCTTGCTGGAGAGCATTCCTGACCACACCAGCTCCTGCTTCCTTGGGGAAGCCTTGGAAAGGATGAACCCCACCCCTCGCTGAAGATGCCAGCCCAAATAACCCTGGGGTGCCACGAAGCCACAAAGGACCCGGGAGAGGAGGATGAAGGGACCGACTGCTCCTTTGCTGAAGGTAATGTCTGCAATTTCTTTTTTTTTAATGTAATACCTCCTGTATGTGAGATTTATGGCCAAGTCTGGAATGCACAGGCAGCAGCCAGTGCCTCGCATCCAGGGCTGTGGAAAGCATCCTAAGGAACTCTGGGCAGGACAAAAGATGCCACAGATGGAAAAGGGAAAAGAGGTGGGGTGGTGTCCTCAGGGTTCAAGCAGGGCCCCAGACTCATTACCAACTTCCCAGGGATCAGACCACTCTGCCTGGATGTGATCTATGGCTGTGGCATCGAAGCATCCTCTCAAAGTGGGCATGCTCAGGCTCTGAGCTGTGGGCAGACGAACCCCAGGGATGTGTTTGATTTTCAAGAGCATCTTCAAAACTGGAGTTTTGTTCTCAAGGGCAGCAGGGTTGGTGTTTGGAGCCCTCTTGGCCAGGTCTCTCCTCTCAGAAGTCAACCCTTCAGGGACCCAGGGGGTACAGGGACTGCTGAGGAGGGGTTGGTGGGGAGGGCAACAGTTTCATCCTCTGGGAAGCTCTGCAATCTCAGATGGCTCCCAAGGAGCCTCCTTTGACAGCAAAGGGTGCCCAGGCGATGAACACCTGCCAGGGGAAGTGACCTTCTGATTTTAGTTCTCACCTTGAAATAAGTGGTGACCGGCAGGTTCCCACTAGTGCCTCCCTGTCACCATGTCCGGCTGTTAAAATATGTTATCCCCACACTATTTTTGATTTATTTAATGCTCCGGAATCGTTATTGGACAATGAAGTGTTTTCTTCATTTCACCAATGGAAACCAGGAGCACAGACATCCCTAGGCCCAAATTCATCCCCATTGTCCTCAGACCCTTAAGTGAGGAGTTTAATGATGAGCACAGTCCCCCCTGGCTCCTTCTGGAGTCAACAGCGAGAGGCAGCCACCTCTGGACACACTCCTGGGCCCTGTCTGTGGGTCCTTGCTCTCCATGGGTGGCTGTTCCGTGTTTTTCCAGCCTGTTAGGAGTATTGGTTCATTTAACTGGGAATGAGTGACTGAAGCTGTCAAAGCCCAGCATGTGTTTATCCTCCTCTTGTCTCAGCTCATCCCCTCATTTCCCTGTTCTTAGATCATAAGGAGAGGAACTAGCCAAAAAAAAGAAGCAATTAGAGGAAAAGGGCACTGTGTTCTTTCCCAAGGCTGTACAGGAGGCCTCCTGTCCTCCAGGAGCTCCAACCTGGGCAAGGCTTTGTGACATGAGGAGACCCAAAAATCCCCAGATAAACAGTCCTAGGTGCAGTAAAAAGACAAGGATGATTCCCCTCTATTTTCAAGTGAGTGGCAAAAATCCTACTGGGCTTCTCAAGGGACAGTTACCCTCAATCACACCATTAAATTAACTTGCACTCAAGATATGGGGGAAAAGGGAAAACCACAGAGCAAGGGAGGCCATGCTGAACATGTATGGACATTGCTACAGGCACTCCAGCTTGTTCCTGGCCAATTATTGCACCTCTGTGCCTCAGTTTCCCCTCCCATAATCTGGGAATGCTGCTGGGCTTTGCTCAAGAGCGGTTACTCTTCTCTGGTGAAAAGAATCAGGCTGGTTACGTAAAATATGATGGGGCTAAACCAGACCCAAGATCTCAGTTTAAAATCACCAGATCAAACAGAAAATATAACTTAGAGAGCCATAATATCAATATCTTTTTATATTGAAATAAAAGTTGTAGAAAATCAAACAAGGAGACGAGTAGGATGGACAGGCACCTTACAAGGACTGCTGGTGATCCTGACACAGCCTTTCTAAATAACCTCGGGCAACTCATTAATTTTCTCCTTTGTGTTCTCCCTTTTTTAAGGAATTAAATGTCTTGGGACTGAGTGATGTTTCAGAGGTGCTCACTAAGGCCTTATTCCCACTGAGACAGGGAGCTGATCACCACCGTTTATGGAGAAAACTCAATAAACTTTGAGACACTCCCATGAAACCCCACCAGAGTTTAAAGAAAAAAACAGGCTCTTGAAACATCTCCAAAGCCCAAGGGCCTAAATATAGTCTCTGGTTAGATATAGGCGATATTTTGCAGACAGATGCAAACTTGATTTCTTGAGTTTCCTGGAGGCTGTGGTTAGGACAGGGTTAAGATGAAACTCTGCTTCAAAAATCAACCCTGAGATAACTAATTTGGCTCACAAGGCTAAAATGTTAACCTGACCGACTCGCCCACAGAAAATTGCAAAAGAGACAAGAAAAGGCTCTACATGAGTTTCTGTGAGGTGCCTTTTGGTGCAGAGAGGGGACAATGAGGGGGTAAATTCCAAACAAATCTTTACCGTGGAGAAGAGCAGAGTATTAGGAAGGGAGTTCCCCTTTTAAATCAGTGGGATGATTCCTCTTTACCCCTTCCCCTCTTTGTGCTGCTGTCACATCCATGCACCTCGCTGTGCACGGGAGTGGAGATGGGAAAATCAAAGGGTAAGCTGCCTCCCTCCTTCCAGGGACAACTGCTCCCAGGAAAGCATTCATCCTGCAGCCCAGGGTGGAAAAAGAACCTTGACAGGGAGCCCAGATGAGTGACTGCCCAAATGCCAGGCGTATCAGAAAGCCCATTTTGGGAGTATCACCTCCCCTCTCGCCCCAGTGACAAACCCTCCCAGTCACAGGGACCCTTGGAGGACAGCTGCCCCATTCTTTCCTCCTTCTCTTCCTCACGCCAGGCAGGGACAGATGTGGCTCTGGATTTGCCTCAGATGATTGGGTTACTCCAAGTGGCTCCAAAGGGCATGGGCTGTTGGCTCTTAGTTTGCATATCTGCTGTTCACAAGGAATATAATATTCCAGGGTAGGCAAAAAGAGAGATACTGGCTGCAAATGGACCCATTTATATCCTACTGACTTCCTTCTTTTCCTTCTTTTCCTTCCTGGCTTTTATGGCCATTCCTGCCAATCTTTTGTACTCAAGTATCTGTCCCAGTCAGCTCCTTAATTTCCAACCATTTAGCTGTAATTTCCTAATCCACATTTCTTCATTCTGCCTGCTTTGGGTTTTATAAATCTTGGAACAGTGAGGTCTGGAAATCCAGCTCAGTGAGTCTTTACTGCAACAGTCCCAGTTGGTTCCAGTCAATGTATTTAATACAAATGTTGCTCCAATTAGGTTTTAATATCATCAATAAATTCCCATTTATACCAACATAAGATTTTAAAATCTCAGTCCAGAAATTGGACCAGAATAGCTTATATAAATAAGGAATATTTACCTATCTACGTGCTTGGGATCAAGGACCTTCTAGGTAACTAAGTCTGTTTCCTCAATAATCACTGTGAACCCATTTCTGACCCCAGAATTTCCATGGTACTTCGACACAGGCTTATGAGAAATTTAAGAAAATGCTACCAGTAAGCACCAGTAATGGCTTTAAACTGAGGGCTAACAAGGCTAAGAAGAAAAATCTCTTCATTCATGATTGCTGAGAGCTCATGTAAACAGATTTATGCACTCCAAAGTCTGGGAACCCACAGCCTGTGTCATGGCTCTGCTGAAATCTCTGGGAGTTTTACCCTGACGTCAGCAAGGCTCATCTTCCTCACCTCCTCTGAGTCAAAGGCCTTCATTTAACTGGGAAGTAAATATTACACTGAGTTCTTGATCTCAAATTAAAATGTGGTGAACGCTCCTATAACATTGATCTGACTTATATTTAAAGAAAAAAAGAACGGGAATGTTTTGCTGTGGATATTTTTATTTTTAACACCTCTGTTGTGCTTGACGTAAAAATCTCTAAATAATGGAAATTCAGACACCATTCCTGATTCTGGGAACTTTTAAACAATACAATTCCCTGGGTCACTGCATGACTCATTTCTTTCTGTAGAATTTGCATTCATTTGTTTAATCAGGTACTGAGGTTATTGAAATAATGACTATGTGAAATTCCCTACCATGAATTTCTCCAGAAATCACGAAGAAAAGCCTTTATCTGGCTTTAAAGCAAACAAACAACTTCCCCCAAAAGCCACTCATCCCTTCGCTGCAGTCAATAGGGATTTTTGTACGAGCAAAATTACTTAGAGCAGCATGCACAAAATCAGAACCATGAAGTTTTTAAGTGATAATAAATTTGAGCCATTCCTACACTCTTCAGTCTGTAAATCCATCGCCCCATCCGAGTACCAGGATGAGCAATGCCATGGGATGGATTTCCATCGTAAACTCTTTTGCAGACACCGTTACATCAGGTACTGACACAGGTTTCACCAGCTGACAGGAGGAAAACACAGGGGCAGAGAGACCGAGGTGGTTGCATGTGAGATGTGAAAAACCAGCAAAGTCAGACACTAGGGGACGTTGCAAAAGTGGCATTTCCTGGAGTAGCATCACGCAGGGGAACACCTCTGTCACAGGGGAGGATGGAGAGCCCTGCAAGAATGGACAGAGCCTCTGATCCAACTTCTCCAACACAATAAAATGCCTGGAGAGTGACAGCAAAGATGGGGAGAGGGAACTACGCTCCAGGGAGAGCTGGAGCCTCTGAGGAGTGTGTGCAGTGCTGCTCTGTGCCCTGGACTCTGTGCTGGGCCAGCAGAACCTCACTAGGGCCTGCCTTCAAAGAGGATTTATGCTTCCTCCAAAGCTTGGGGTTATTCCCCTCCTGATTTTAGTGCTTCTCATCACCTGAGATTATTCCTTAGTCTTTTGGCTCTTTTGGAAGAGAAAACACGAGAGAAAAGCTTATTTCCTTTTCCTGTCCTATATACTTGTGTGGAGTGGTTGTGTATTAGAAACTTGGGTATTCCCTCCCCTTTTCCATCCTCAGAGGGGCTTCCACTTAGAAATAAATCATCTTTGTGAATCTGCTCCGTGAACAAATTGATTCCAACCAGTTGTTTCCCAAAACATGGTCACAACTCCCTTTGAGCACCCCTGAGCATGCCAGCCCCACTGAGGATGAGAGTGTGCAACAACCCCAAATCAAGGATTAGTATAGGAGGATACTAATAGGTGTCCTGGATACCTCGTTTTTCACTTCTGATGATCATTTCCATTGTCAAATGCAGAAATCCATCCACATGTCCTGCCCTCTGTGCCATGACAGGCTCCTCCCAAAGGTGCACCAGGGCACGGCACAAGTTGGAAAACAGGAAATTCCAATTAGATATCACCAAACAGGTCTTTCACCGTCAGCTTGGTCAAAGTCTGGGAAACAGACCCCAAAAGACTGAGGGAACTCCATGCTTGGAGAGATTCAAGCTCAACTAGGCATGGTGCTGAGCAGCCTGATCTAAGCTGCTCCTTCTTTGGGACCTCCAGATCCTTCTGACCCAAACCACTCTGTGACCCTTGGACTTAAAGTTTGTTTCTGATCAGCCAGGCCAGGCTCTGGTGAGCTGCTCTCTGCTTCTGAAGCCACTGCCTGCTTGGCCAGGCAGCTCTCCAGGGCAGGGACCACATCCCTGTGTGGGAATGAGCAGCTCCTCTGCCCAGCCAGGTCCTCCAGGCCCCGCCTCAATGCCAGTAATAATTATTTAGTGAAAGGGAAGAACACAGTCTATCACCTCTCACTCATGTGATTTTTTTTTTCAGCAAACTTTAGTTTTTGAGGATTTCAGGGCTGTCAAAACAAGTCCAAGACCTTCTCCGACATGCACTTCCATGAGATTCCAGCCTTCGGCACTGTGCAGAGGCACACACAGGAATGCTTCTGACACACTGGAAAAATCTGCACCACCTGAAAGTATCCCTCCAAAACACCCCAAAATGCTCCAGGGCACCAGGGAAGTTCCAAGGGTTGTGCTGTCACTGCTTTTCCAAGGAGGAATCAGACGGTTGGCTCTGAAACACATCTGAGGATCAGCACTACCCCTTCAGGAGTGGAGGATGAAGAGCTCTCCTGCTGGCCAGAAGGCACAATCCAGACTTCTCCTATGAGATGACATGCTTCTTTATATCCCCATATGGATTAGGCTGCTATGGAATGTAAGGAAGTGTGTGGTTTCAGGGAGACATCACCCGTGTCCTCTGCTCCCCCAGCAACTGCAAGGAGTCCAAAGATTTCCTGTAACTGCATTTTATTTGAGTTTGACTTTGTCAAATAGAGCCAGGCATTTATATTCACTTTACAGTGCCCTCAGCACCCACAGAGAGCAGCACATAGAGGGATCTGAACATCTAAAAAAGTTGCAAAATCCTGAATCCATGCAAATTTGATAACTAGGATGTATTCTGTACATCTTTCTCTGGAAAAAGCTTGCAGTAAGTAGACTATAGGTTTCACCTAATCCAAATAATATTCACACTGTCCTGAAAGTGCATTTCAAGGGCTCTCTGAAAATCACTACATCCCAGAGAACATCAATAACTCATAGAGTCACAGAATGGTTTGGGGACCTTAACGCTCATCTACTTCCAACACCTTCCTCTATCCCAGGCTGCTCCAAGCCCCGTCCAACCTGGCCTTGGACACTTCTAGGGATGGGACAGCCACAGTTTCTCTGGGCAACCTGGACCAGGGCCTCACCACCCTCACAGCAAAGAGTTTCTTACCAATATCTAATCTAAATCTACCCTATTTCATGTTGCCATCCATTCTCAGATGGTGGAAAACGCTTTGGATTAAGTGATACAAAGGAAGAATTAAATAGCACTGGGTAGGATTGACCTGTGTGGAGTGAAACTGAGTATGATCCAGATGTCACAAAATTCTCCTCTTTACTCCCAGTAATTCATAACAGGATCTTCTTTAATGGGATTAAAATGAATGCTACAGATGCAGGAATTGCTGTAGTGGATTGTTGGAGGTTAATTCATTGCACTGTCTCAGTACAGTAACAGGACCAGCTGCAGGAAGTCACCTCCTAATTAATAGGACACTATGGAGCTAAGCAGGCACACGGCCTGGTCAAAAACAATGAGATTTTTTTTCCTAAATCTCTATTATCATAACTCAGGACAGTCCTGCCATGTCACAAATGTCCTTTCCTTCTCTGAGCACTGTTTTATTAATTCTGTGCTCTAATAACACTGTGCAGCAATGAGCTCAGTGAATTTTTTTTTGCAAACAGTGGGACCTGTTGCCTTTAACCCCTCTAGGATGGCCTGGAGATATCCTGGATATCTCCAGGATATCTTCAAGATCCTGTTACATGGAGCTGAAGCGTTCAAACCATTTCTCATACATTACCTTCTTCCACTATATGTCAAATATTCAAAACTTAAGGCAGTTTTCAGTCAGTCTTAATTTATTTCAAGAAAGAATTTAGGAAATTTTTTTAAGCAACTGTTGTTACCATTGTGGCCTAGGTCTGAGAGGTTTTCAGACCTTCATTTCCCGTGGGAAATTTTAGGAATTCCATCCCAAATTACCCTCAACAAACCTGATCCAGTTAGAAGCTTAAAAACCATACGTATGTTTCAGTGATTAACCGTCACAACTTAATCATCTTCAAACTCCTGACTGGGAACAGCCCTTGACCAGTTCTAAGTGCAAAGCCGAGCTTAGGAACTGTTAGGGTCAGTCCCAGTTGACACAGGTCAAAACTGTGCCAGCAACTGTGCTAAACACAGCAGAAACCACTGGGTTCCTGTGCCTGCACCTCAGCCCTATATAATGTACCAACATAGACCCTGAAACCAATGACATTTATGTTCCTTAGCCACCAAGATGCTTTGCAAAATTTCGGTCTGAATCAAAGCCAAGGCTTCTGCATCTGACCCAGGCCCCGTGGTCTCCTAGACGTAATTCAGGAAAGCGCCTGTCAAACCATTGTTTCACTCTGCCCTTGCACAGAACCAACTCCTAGGTTATGATAACTCAGAAGAGAAATTGAGCAGAGAAAAAATATCTTTTTTTTCCTTCTGGGCTGTATTAAAGGAAGAATGGCCAGCAGGCAGCAGGGAGGGGATTCTGCCCCTCTCAGGAGACCCCACCTGCAGAGCTGCCTCCAGATCTGGGGCCAACAGCAGAAGGATGTGGAGCTGCTGGAGAGAGTCCAGAGGAGGCCACAGAGATGCTCCAAGGGCTGGAGCCCCTCTGCTCTGGAGCCAGGCTGGGAGAGATGAGGGTGTTCACCTGGAGAAGAGAAGGATCCAGGGAGACCTCAGAGCCCCTTTCAGGGCCTAAAGGGGCTCCAGGAGAGCTGGAGAGGGACTTGGCACAAGGGATGGAGGGACAGGACACAGGGAATGGCTTCCCACTGCCAGAGGGCAGGGATAGATGGGATATTGGGAAGGAATTCCTGGCTGTGAGGGTGGGGAGGCCCTGGCACAGGTTGCCCAGAGAAGCTGTGGCCGCCCCACTCCTGGAAGTGTCCAAGGCCAGGTTGGATGGGGCTTGGAGCACCCTGGGATAGTGTGGAAGGAGTCCCTGCCCATGGCAGGGGGTTGGAATTGAATGGACTTCAATGTCCGCTCTAACCAAACCTTTCTATGGTTCTAATGATAAAAACCAGGCAAGACAAAAAGGCGCCCGGTGGAATGAGCAGGCAGGGTGTGAATCCTGACCTGTGTTCCCTCCCTGACTTTGCTGATCAAGCCACTGTCCATGTCTCAAATCCAACACTTCCTTTCTGCATCTGGGGGTCTCTTCATCTCTATGGTGATGAAAACCTGTTGCAGTCTGTGGAGCTGTGGACTTTATTCAGTTGCCAAAAAAAAATGTTCCCAGTGCCTTTGGAGTCAGCCTAAGAATAGTCCAGGGGCTTCCAGCTTTCCTTCAGCTTTCTGCTGTGTCACACCTGCACATCACATGTGGCTGTCCCTGACAACCTGTGGCTCCTTGGATGGTGCCAGATGCTCACGGGTTGGCAAATGAATCCAAACCTTCTGGCTGGCCAGCTGGGCCTGTCCCTAGCCTCGACTGACTGCATAAATTTGGGGTTTAACCCTGGAGTGGAATCCCATCCCTTATTTACTTTCTGCAGCTGTTCCCGGCCTGTTCCGCCGGAGCCCGGGATCAGCAGTGACTCTTCCTGCTCAGCACAGGCCAGGATTGAGTTACAGGCACACACACACTGGCAAGGACACAGGGGAAGAAATAACCTCAACATGGGGCTAAGGTTTGGCAAAATTTATAGCCTGTCTGGGGGGCCAAGGCCACTGTTTTAATTCTGTTCTTCCCTCCATCCTCTGGTTGTGTATCCACACCCAGACTGCGACAGGAGGTAAGAAACTGTAATTCGTCCTAAATTCTGTCAGGTTTGAAACATTCCAGCGCTGATGGGACAGAGTATGAAGTGAATTTTGTAACTGAAGTCTTGCAGGAGGTGTTCCTTTAGCAGTAAGGTGGATGTTTCCGTAGGGGATATGGAATTTAAGTTGCTGATGCTTCCCTTGCTAATGAATACCCCAAAGAACAAAGAGAAAGTACGAAGCAAGCACAGGAGCCCAGAGGTTACTCAAATTAATATTCCTCCCCACACTGAGCAATGAGAAGACAAAGGGAATAAAAAAAGAAAGAAAATAAAAAGAGGGGAAACCCCCTCCTAATCAAAATGTTTTTCAGATAAAAATGTATCAAGTCACTTGGTCTTGATGGTCTTAGAGGCCTTTGCTGACCTTAATGATCCTATGACTCTAAGTCCCTGAAAAACCACACGCACATGGAAAGGGGCCTATGCACAGGGTTGGAAAAATGCTGCTTTTGTCCTGTTTGGAAGCTGCCCCGTGCCCTGCTGCTTGTGGTCTCTGGCAGCTGTCTCCTCGCTGAGGCTCCAGGTACAGCTGGAGGGCTCGGGGTGGCTCTGAAAAGTGATGCCTGACTGACAACTGGCAGGTGACTTCCCTTCAATGGACAAAGGAGGTGTCTTTCCTCCCTCCCACTTCTCCTTTTTTTCACTGTTTAAAAAAAAATTAGAAAAATAAAAAGAAGAAAAAGAAAGAGAGGAAAAACGGGGGAAGAGGAAGAAGCAGGAAGGAAAGATCTGTGTGAAGGTGCCCCCATGGCAAGGGGGTTGGAAAGAGATCATCTTTAAGATCCTTTCCAACCCAAACTACTCTTCGATTCCAGCATTCTAAGATAAATCTCCATACATTTGCTGCTGTGGCTCAGGATGGGCCACTCCTCTAAGCACACAAGGCTTTGCTCCTTACCCATGTCCAGGCTCGTGAGCTGGCACCAGATACCAAATCAAGCCCAAAATCTATGAAACATCAAGACAGGGATGCAGAATTTGCCTCCTGAGGCTTATCCCCACACTTCAATACTGTTGATTTATGCATTAGAGAGAAAATTACCCACGCACAGACCCGTTCCCACCCAAAATGGATGTACCAGCACCTCCTCTGCAGAGCTGCCTGCTGCTCTGGGGTCCCAGCACAGGAAGGACGTGGGGCTGTTGGAGCAAGTCCAGATGAGGCCACTCTGTGGATTTCCTCTCTGCTATCAGGAAAGGATGAGAGAATTGTAGTTGCTCAGCCTGGAAAAGAGAAGCTTTGGGATGACTTAATTGTGGCCTTCCAGTGCTTGAAGGAGGCTGCAGGAAAGATGGAGAGAGACCGTTTACAAGAGCCTGTAGTGGCAGAACAAGGGGGAACGGCTTCAAACCAAAAGACAGTAGAGTTAGATAAGATATTAGGATGAAATTCTTCCCTGTGAGGGTGATGAAGCCCCGGCACAGGTTTCCGAGAGCAGCTGTGGCTGCCCCATCCCTGGAAGTGCCCAAGGCCAGGTTGGATGGGGCTTGGAGCAACCTGGGTTGGTGGAAGGTGTCCCTGCCCATGGCAGGGGGTGGAACGGGATTATCTTCAAGGTCCTTTCCAACCCAAACCATTCTATAATTCTGTAGAGAACGGTGAGGTCTCCTAAGATGGTGTCACAAGTGCTGCACCATCCTCCTCTCCCTCTGAGCAGAGGTCAGTCCCTGTGTCCCCTGTCTGTCGTGTCCCGTTCCCGTTGCAGGTCGGCAGCAGCGGAGCCGAGGGCGTGCTGCGGTCCGGAGCTATGCTCTGCTCTGGCTGGTCAAACGGAACCAAGCCCGTCTTCCTCGGAGGTTTGGTCCCCTTCAACCAGCTAAAGCAGTGTGGAAAACACCAAGCCAGGAAGGTTTGCCTGCCTCTGCCTCTGCTCAGCCCCACCAGCCCTGCCCCCAGATGGATCTGCTACCCCTCCAAATGTCTCCAGAGGTGCGTCTGGGGATGAGGCACCTGGAAAGGTTTGGGATAGGCTTTTGGTCTTTGTAAGCATCACTGCAAGCAGGGCTGCTCCAACATTTCATCCATCCCTGGAGGTGTCCAAGGCCAGGTTGGAGGGGGCTTGGAGAAACCTAGGATTGTGGAAGGTGTCCCTGCCCACAGCAGGAGGGTTGGAACGAGATGAGCTTTAAGGTCCCTCCCAACCCAAACCATTCCATGATTCCCAGAGGCCCAGAATATCACACACAAAGCTGTTGGCTCTGAGACATTCAGCAGGTTTCTAAGCCAATATGGATCTGCAGAGCCACAACCATCTTTGTTTTCCTTCCCTATCAAACTTGCATCCACACACCCCCTTTTGCTGAGCACTGCCGGTCCAAGTAATCTGTAATTAAACTATTTTAAAAAACCATAAAGAACAAGGGCAACAGACTCTTGAAAACCCTCTGTGTCCACATGTCTTTCTTACTTCTTTAATGCAAAAAGGAGCTATAAATAACCACAATCTGCATGGCAAAGGTTTTTGACATCAGTTATCCCATATCCACTTAGCCACAACACGCACACCAGATCACACATTTCCGTGTGAGGTATCTTCTGAATCTTCCCACCCACACACCACACTGCAGCTAATGAAGAAAAACAGCCAAACAACTTGGGAATGGCTTTGCTGACCTGTTCTCTGAGCCAGGCAATGAATTCAGATGTCTAACACCAGACATTCAGCTCAGCCGGTTGTTCCTCATCTTCACCTCATCAAAAAAAATTTCAAAGCTGTCAATAAATAAATGAACAAATGTTTATCAAAATAAGTTCTTTATGTGCATCATCCATGACGCCCTTATTTTCTCCTGGATGGATGGGGAGGAGGGAGCATGGATGCAGCAGAATGAGGAGTGGCATCAGTCTGTTCCAAAGCAGTTTGGATCTCTGCTGGGGACTGACATGACACATCTTCCCAGAGGCAACGGAGCACAACTTCATCTTTGTCAGGTCTCCATGGTCAACATAATTTGGAAGACCCAGACACACAGGGACACCAGGTTTTAAGTCCCCATCACCCATCAGGGGAGGGTTCTGAGAGGCAGGAAGGATTGCACACATTGTATGGGTTTGCTGGCACTCCTGAGTCTAGAAGATTTAGTAAATTCAGGTCAAAAGACAAATTGTTCCAAGGGTGGTGAGGCCCTGGCACAGGGTGCCCAGAGAAGCTGTGGCTGTCCCATCCCTAGAAGTGTCCAAGGCCAGGTTGGATGGGGCTTGGGGAGCCTGGGACAGTGGAAGGTGTCCCTGCCTGTGGCAGGGGATTGGAATGAGGTGGGCTTTAAGGTCCTTTCCAATCCAAACCATTCCATTATTCCATCCCCGGGTTCCCTCTCACTCCAGATACACGATTAATTCACCCTGAGCAAGGACTGTGTCGTCCCTGACAGGTCATGGATCTTAACCACTGAGATGCCCCATTTCACAGTCCTAAATCCCTGGAGGTTTCTGAGCATTTGATGCAAACTGTTCTCGGTTTTACCTGGAAATGAGTCAAAAGGGGATTTTTTTAACACCTCACATCTCACTGCACGTCCCTGCCACACAACCTGGGCTTGCTCAGCACCACATGGAAGCAAGGGACATCTGCAGAGCACAGAACGGGTCTGTGGATCCCCAGAGCCTCCCAATGGTGGGCAGAGCAAGCCCCAAAAGAGAAAACCCTGGAGAATCAGGACATAAGTGGAAATAGTCCCACAGCTTTAAAAGAGATTTCAGCCAACTGTCCTGCCAAGGACCCCAGAGAAATCTTGTCAAAAATATGAGTGGGGAAAAAGTACCTGTGTCTATTTGCTCAATAACGTGAGGAAAATAAAATGTGTAAAACAAGACAGAAATTAAAATCTACATTTTTTTACATTTTTTTTTCTTACACTGCCATAAATCAGAAGTAATAAAAATACCAACAACTACTAAAAGGAAAAGGTCTTTTGAATACCCAAAGCTCATAATTATGTTTTATGATTATCTTCTTGATGCGGTGTTCCCTCTGGGTAAGCATCCTTTTCATTGGGGTGGCTTGGCAAAGGGTATCCTCCCCATCCTCTGTTCCTCCTGCATTTCAGCAATTACTAAACCCAGAGATTCCAGCAAGAGATTTCGTACACTGCCATAAATCAGAAGTAATAAAAATACCAACAACTACTAAAAGGAAAAGGTCTTTTGAATACCCAAAGCTCATAATTATGTTTTATGATTATCTGGAATGAAATATCTCGCACCACTAAGGACCAAAAATCAGGTTTCTTTCCCTGTTCAATTATCTTATAAAAAGAATGAAATTTATTTTTTTTCTGGTGAATTTAGGAGTCATTTTGGTCCGCCAAGGATGTTTTGGAAAGCCAGAAATACCAGAGAGTGTTGAAATGAATGTGGTTCATCTTTCTCTGCAATGGAATGAGCACAGCAGGACGATCTCTCACTCCTTCCTCTGCCGAGCTCTGTAAGACAAGAGCATCCACAGGATTTACTCCTGGCACAGCAGGAATGAAGGGGACTGTGGACAGCAGCATTTTCACAAGTCACACTCATGATTGCCTACCACCTTGTCTCATTTCCCTTCATCGCTGCTCACGTGATTTTTTACACTGATTAGTTGAAAAAAACCACACTCTTCCATTGAATTTTATTAGCCAAACAATTAAGAGATAACCAAGATCAAAGATTACTAAATTCAGGAAAGAAAGAATTCTTAGAAATGGCCAAGTTCCTCTGTCTTCCGAAAGTACAAAAATTGATCCAATTTCTGTCTACTTGAGACCTAAAGTCCAAGCCACTTTGGAAACAGCCTTCAGCAATTCTGCATTGAGCAAATCCCCTGCTCACAGTCAATAAAAACAAGGGTGCAAATCCACCTTCAGAACATTCTGCAGAGTATTTAGGGGTGTGAAATAAAATGCAATTTTATTGGGCATTAATTGCCACAACTGTCAGTGCTCAGGAAGCACTGCATTCATCCCAAAAGCCATTTTTCCTCCTATGAAATAAATATATATGTCTGTATATTTACATTGAAAAGACTCGAAATGGAAGACTTCTGTAAACTTGATATAATCCACTTCATTAGTTCAGTCTTTCAAAACCAGACACTGGCCACACAAAAGATTTTGGGCATCATTATCGAGGACGATCACTGCTGGTGATTGCTTGGCACTCCAAGAGCATCACTGCTCTCCTCTCTCTCTTCATAATTATTCCCTGAGGAGACCAAGACCCACCTCTTGACCCACTACCATTTATCTGCTCTTCCACCAGCCATATCCAGGTTCTCTCAGGGCATGACACCCTATAAGGTGTAAACCCTCATTTTTTCTCCCCTGAAGGAACAAAGGTCTCCTGCAGACCTGCAGAAAGCCTCTGCCAATCCTCCCTTTGCTGGAAACAAACAAAGAAAATAGGACAGACAAGCAATCACCCCATCACCTGATTAACATTCTGATTAGCATTCAGCCCATCCCCTGATTAACTTTGCCTGATGCAACTTTATATGGTAAAGCCCTGCTTGAATCCTTTGCAAATCAACTTCAGGCCAGGATGATGAGACATTTGGGTACTCTGCCTTACGTGTTTCTTGTATAAGCTGCTTATCAGTCATCAGACGTTGTGCCCCACAGAAGCCGTGTGATATCTGGCATCTCCCTCGCTGCTGCTGTCCCAAGGGAACCACCTGGGCATCAGGGGAGGCAGCAGAGGTGAGGTAATGGGGGTGCGTCTCTGCAGGGGTGGCAGGAGGGTTTTTACAGGCTTTGAAAGCTGTAGGTAGGAAGCAATGAGAGGATTTCTCTCTATGGTGGAAGTGTAGGCACATTTCGTTTTAGCATTTCAATCTTCACTGTAAAAAAATAAAAAGAAAGGTGAAGAAAGAGAGAGTAAATCCAGCTACTATTTTGGAAGAGCTTTTAGCAATTCCCTAACTGATTAATGGGAAAACAGTTTGCTTGTGGTTGCACGTGCCAGTCCTGTGTATTTATACAATCTTCCCGCTGCTCAGCACAGCGTGGCTTACACAGGGACTCTGAGGAGCAATCAGAATATCAACCTCTCATCAGCCATAACTTTTCTTTTGTATCCTCCAAAAGCTCATTGCTCTGACCCCGTTTGTCTTGTTCCCACTAATTACAGCGTCACAGAATGGGTTGTTTTGGAAGGGACTTTAAAGCTCATCTTTTTCCAACCCCAGCCATGGGCAGAGACGCCTTCCACTATCCCAGAGTGCTCCAAGCCCTGTCCAACCTGGCCTTGGACACTTCCAGGGATCCAGGGGCAGCCACAGCTTCTCTGGGCACCCTGTGCCAGGGCCTCCCCACCCTTACAGGGAACAATTTCTTCCTCATATCTCATCTAAACCTGCCCTCTGTCAGTTTAAAACCCTTTAGCCTTGTCCCATCACTATCTGCCCATGTAAAAAGTTGTTCTCTCTTTTTTATAAGCCCCCTGAAAGCACTCAAAAGCCACAATCACTCAGAATTGCACATTGATTGAAATAAAGGGCCACAATTCCTTTTCTAGACCAACTGAGCTCAGCACAGCCGGTTCAGCCAGACAAAAAAGAATCAGGGATGGTCCATTCTGCCTGGCACACACCCATTCACTTTGCCCTTGTATTCATGGCATCAGCACAGAAGGACTAGGTCTGGTTAAGAGGCATCTTTCAGGTTAAAATGGGACACGGGGCTTTTGTCACCCACCCATGGTCCCCACCCCACCTTCACAGGGCCACATCTCAGAGGAGGAAACCTTCAGCAGTGGTTATTCTCTGAAATCCCTCCCTGGGATAGGTCTGGAAACGTCATTGCACTGTGGTCAGAATTTGCATATGAATGGAAAAGCAATGAATTTCCATTACTTATTTAAAGAAAAAATAAGTCAAATCGAACCACAGCGAGGTGAAAGGGCTCGAAAATTAGGATCCTACTGTTGCTTTTACAACTCTCACCGAAACCACTCTGAGTCACTTATTCTGTAAAACCTTTGGATTCTGACCCTTTCTCGCACACAAAATGCTGTGGCCAGGAGTGATTGCTCTGCAAGATGAAATAGGAACTTCCCTTCTTAAAAAGAGATTATTCTGGAAACGTTCCAGATCAGGTTGGAGGGGGCTCTGAACAAGCTGATGTAGTGGAAGATGCTGCTCATTGCAGGGTGTTGGGCTACATGACATTTAAAGGTCCTTTCCAACCCAAACTACTCTGTGATTCTTTAATTTTTTGATTCCACGATGAATGACCAATATTTTCAGATTTTACCTGGGAGAAGGACAATGGCTACAGTAGAAATGAGTTTATTTCTGCAGGCTGCCCTATCAGACCTGCCTGGCAACTCTGAGCTTAAGCTCTGGGATACAGGGATATACTGGTGAGAAAACACAGTTTTCTGAATTTAATTTGGTTTGAAAGTGGTGGGTGGTGGAGCACAAACTAAGGGCTGGATTTTGGGCACACAGCACTGACCTCTCAATGCTCCACAAGTGTCCCTTTCCTAAAATGTCATTTTGCAGCTCACTTTCTTAAAGTTGATTCCCCAGATACTCAGTCTCTATTGGGTATTATTTATGCAAGGACATTCCAACCACCAGCAGCAGCCACAGTTGATGTGTGACTGTGGTCTCCATTAGCTGTGCTTGGAAAATTTAGGCATGAAGTAGGAGATGATCATTTCTACTGAAGTGGCTGGGAGGAAAAATACAGGTGTTTAATAGAGGAAAAACATTCCTTTAGCTCTTCTGCTAAAGGGGTGTAAAAATCAAGGGGTAGGAGATTGGTGCAGTGACTTCATAGAGTTGTGGAATAGTTTAGATTGGAAGGAACTTTAAAGATCATCCTGTTCCACCCCCTGCCATGGGCAGGGTCACCTTCCACTATCCCAGGGTGCTCCAAGCCCCGTCCAACCTGGCCTTGGACACTTCCAGGGATCCAGGGGCAGTCACAGCTTCTCTGGGCAACCTGTGCCAGGGCCTCACCACCCTCACAGGGAAGAATTTCTCCCCAATATCCCATCTATCCCTGCCCTCTGGCAGTGGGAAGCCATTCCCTGTGTCCTGTCCCTCCATCCCTTGTCCCAAGTCCCTCTCCAGCTCTCCTGGAGCCCCTTTGGGCCCTGGAAGGGGCTTTAAAGTCTCTCCAGGGCCTTCTCTTCTCCAGGCTTGTGGGGGATGGATCTTGTCTGGACACCAAGTGCCCCCCAAGCCACTCTATCACTCCCCCTTTCCAGCTGGACAGGGGAGAGAAAAGAAGATGTGAAACAACTCCTAGGCTGAGAAAAGGCAGTTTACTAAAGCAAAAGCAAAAGTTTGCTTGTGCACAAGCAAAGAGAAAAAACAATAATTTTATTGTCTACTTCCCATCAATGACCAATGTCCAGGAAGGGGACCCCTGAATGTGTCTGGCCCAACCGTCCACTCACAGAGTGATTTAATTAAATTGAGCTAAAATTAAACGTCAGTGTTTAATCGGAGTGCTCAGAGCCTTGTCCTATCAAATTCTGAGTTTCCCACAGATCACCAGTGGTCTCAGGCTCAGTCTAAGCCTAGAAATTACCTCCACAACGCAGAGTGGGTCATGAAATGCTTGTATGAAGGAGGGAGAGTGCTGCTGTATTTATAGGGATTTATAACATGTACTCAAAAGGAAGAAAATACATTCTCCCCAGGAAGAAAAAAAGAAGCAAATGTGCTCCTACTTGTAAATAAAAAAAAAAATTATTTTACAGAAATATCATAAACTTAACTGATGGTGATTTTAAAAAATGTGTAAAGTATTTGGAGTTCCCTGACAGCTCTCTTTTAATTTACAGCAAGTTCAGTCAGGACTCCAGACATCCAGCATTTGGATGGTCGCTGTGGCTTCCCCATCCCTGGAAGTGTCCAAGGCCAGGTTGGATGGGGTTTGGAGCAACCTGGGATGGTGAGGGGTGCCCCAGCCCATGGCACAGAGTGGAACAGGATGATCTTTGAGGTCCCTTCCAACCCAAACCGTTCTGTGATTCTAAGATACTCCTGAGGGGAGAAAGTGTCATCGATGCCAACACACTCAGATTTGGGCACCTGAAGAATCTCACCTGGGCAAAGTACTTAAATAGCAACTTAATCTCAAGAAAGCTTTCACCAGAGCCAAGAGAAGGGGTAGGGTCTCATTTCAAAAGACTTTTGATAATCTTTAATTTATTTTTTTGTTGTTTCAGTAAGCCTTTGTTAGTGTCCCAGTTTCCAGATCTCCAGCTAAGAGAAAGCTATGTGTCAGAATAAAACAAATCCTATGGGGTAAATTCTCATCTCATGAGGAAAATCATATAAAACTATTTTTTTTTTTTTTTACTTCAGAGCATTAAAAATTACAAAACAATTATTTTGAACTTGGAAAAATCTTGGAACCAGAAATGTGAGAGTTCCCTCTGTATAATTCCGAGCTGGTAGAAGCATTTCAAGACGCACGTTTTCTCCTCAGACCTTCACATCTTGCCTACGACAACTGCCAACAAATGCGTTTACACCTCGACATAAACCATGGAAATTTTATTTCACCATCGCAGTGCTGTGGTGGATCGGCCGTGTTCAAACACTCAACTATTCACCTTTCAAGCACCTAGGTAACCCAAACCACTGACGCATTTAGGGTAGACAATTCAGGGCCAGGCTGGTTGAATCTGACCTTCCGCTACCTCGTAGGCTTTCGAAAACATATTTCGCATCTAAAATTGGCAATTTAACTGACCCACTTTGAAAGGATATTTCAGTAAATGGCATTAGAGAAAACCCCTTCTGAGGGGACCGTTTCCTTTAACCTGTGCATCTCTAACTTGAAGAGGGAAACTGAAATACACATTTAATTTCTGAAGCATCAGCATCTTTTAAAGGAGCGGATGTAGGTCATGGGTATCCCAGAAACCGCAAACTAAATTCTACCCTTATTTGCATCGTCCTTTGGATGGCACAAGGTGAGTAAAATTTGGACTGAAGTATAAACATGAAGCAAATGTAAAAAATCCGTACCATCTCCTCATCATTCTAATGGAAAAACCCACCAAAATTAGACCTGGGAAAAGTTCTGATCAGCAGATCAAGGCTGTTACACCGAGCGTCACTTTACAGGGCACATCTGAGCTACTCGTAACCCACTGTCAGAGCAAAGTGATGGGAGTGTTTCCTAAAAAAAAGAAATATCAGAGAATAGACTGGATGTTATAGAATCCCAGAATGGTTTGGGTGGGAAGGGACCTTGAAGATAATCCCGTTCCACCCCCTGCCATGGGCAGGGACACCTTCCACTAGCCCAGGTTGCTCCAAGCCCTGTCCAACCTGGCCTTGGACACTTCCAGGGATGAGGCAGCCACAGCTCCTCTGGGCAGCCTGTGTCTTGTGTCATTTTGCATCTCTCAGCCTTCACAAAGTTTCTCTGGAGCTCCTCTGTCCTCCCTGTAACTTAGGAACTGGAAGTTTAACTACATCCCTCACACTTCCCAAACTCCTTTCCTCAGGAACAGAACACTGTCTCATAGCACGAGAGAAGCAAAATGAAAGCAGAATGAAAAAGTGGCAAGATCAAAGCTCACTCGGTTTTTTTCCTGTGTGGACAATGACTGACTTTTGGGAACTCGCTATCACTGAGCATTCTGATCAACGCTGAGATATCACACCTGAGGTTTAACCATGAATAAAAATAGCCCAATTCAGAGAAGAACTGAGCTTGGGCAGGGACGTTGCTCCTCAGACATCAAGACAAATTACAGCCCATGGGAAGAATATGAGAGCGATTCGATGGTGGCCAGCTGTCCAACATCTGCCCAGTTTGGGATGAAAAGACACCAGACCAACCTAGGAGCGAACAGATCCAAACCTGTGCCAGCGACATTTCGGTTTGATACCTACAGCATCCCAATTTAAAATTGAACACTTTGCACCCACGAATTTGCAATGTTTGTGGTTTCCTAAAATCATCTGTGGTTTTTTTGGCGTTCCAGTGACATGGCTGAAGGAATGCATCGACAGATCTAAGATGTATCCTGTATGCCACCTGTGTTAATGGAATCTATGTACACGCACATCTTAATTTAGGTTATGGTCAGAACCACAGTTAAGGTTGAGGGAAAAATACACCTACTCCAAATTATTTAGCACAGCTCAGAAACTCTTATAAAAGGTGCAACAGCAGAAGTGCCCAGACACCTTCAGCTCAGCAGAGACCAGCATCAGAAGCAGTAAGAGAAGGAAGATGTCTCCAATTCTTTGCGCTTCTCTGGTAAGAACTTGAATTCTGGGTTTATTTCCCCCCAGCTTGACAGAAATTTAATTTAAGGTTTAAATTCTAATAGATTGACTAGAGATCTGCACCCACCTTTAACATTCTTGTTTAAATCATTAATAATTAAAAATAACTAAAATGTGAGAATGCTCATGGGGCAGCAACGAGACTGTACATGAGTGACATGGGCTACCACAGCATTCTCTGAGGCAAGAAATATATTGAAAAATCAACCTTAGAGTGTTTTTCCTCTTGTTATATCCTTTCTGCTATTTCTGTATTATATTATTTTCTATAATTCACCCTTTTTGAATCACCAAATTACAGCTGGGTGTGTGCTACACCAGTCAGCGCTGTGAGAATCAGTTAACGAAGCAGCAATGTGACATACAGCACATCATTACTCCGACTTGCAGTACAGGCTTTAACTACCAGTTAGGCTGACTTTGGATGAAGTTCACACCTGCCTTGTGCCCTAAATGTACCAATTTTCTCCAGCTCCGACCCCTGCTCCTCGTGCTGCTGGCCCTGCTGTCAGCCAGCAGTCCTGCTCATGGGAGGGTGATCAAGCCTGAGCTCAAGCCAGAGAACATCTTCAAGCAAGCATCTGCTGGATGCCTGACCCAGAAAGACTCAAAATTCCCCCAAACTGTGAGACTCAACCTCAGCATCAGCAACACGAACCAGGACACCAAAACCAGTCTGGATGTCAGCAGCCGCTCTCTGGCTCCGTGGGATTACAGGTATGATCCCTGTCCCTGTGGCCTGGAAAAACACTGGATGTCCTGGCCAAGAAAAAATGCTTTCATCTCCAATTTCAGTGCTTCACAGTTGAGAGATTTTGGAAATATGAGGGTATCCACAGTCCCTATAATCCTCTTGGAAAGAGAACCAGCACAGAAAGCAGCACAAAACAAACACATAGTCTAGGCAACGTAAAGAAGGAAAAGCAAATGACTTTCATAATTTAATTCATTCATTTGTATACTGGGGCAAGCTTTATCTTCAAAAGCAATCTTTACCTGAAACATCATTAAAAAATACCTCCGAGGGTTAATATTGCACCGAATTCAATGGTGCCTTAATAACACCAACATTTCCCATTTTGGGGAGGAACTGAAGGTTTTGGGGCCTGACGGTTGGAGTGACATGTTGGGAAGCTCAAATCATTCCTGATCAGTCTTTCAAAGTCAGCGCCTGCTCGAAGCAAGCCCTCTGTAAAGGCAATCGTGTGCAGCCACACATTTAAAAATACCCAATATTCAGTTACTTACTTTTTATTCCTGAAAAACCTGGAGTTTTGGAGAATCTGCTGTCCCTGCATAGGCAATATACCCCAGGATGCACAAGTTCCCGAGCTGGGAGCCCATAGTCATCCAGACTATTGTGCCTTTGGATTCAAACATTCCCTCTCCTGCCAACCCCCAGGATCGACGAGGACCACGACCGCTTCCCCCGGCTGATCGCGGACGCCGAGTGCCGCCACTTGTGGTGCGTGAATCCCGAGGGGCAGCTGGACCACGGCCTCAGCTCCGTCCCCATCAAGCAGGAGATCCTGGTGCTGCGGCGGGAGCAGAAGGGCTGCCAGCAATCCTACAGGCTGGAGAAGAAACTGATCACCGTGGGCTGCACCTGTGTCACCCCCTTGATCCAGCACCAGGCCTGAAGGGAGCCAGCGGTGCAAGAAGAAGGAGGCAGGGAGAATTTCCTTGCATGGAAATGAAAGTGCCTGATCCAGCCTCCAAAAAGCTGAATCAAGCCCTAAAAATTAGCTAGAATGCATCAGAATATATTGGAAATTAGGCATCTCGGGTAAAAAATTTAATGTTTTCCCCCAAAATCTTGAACTCCACAAATTCAGAATCCAGACACCTCCATGTGCCAGGCTGAAAAGTAATGGGAATTTTACTCATCCTTAGTTTACACTTTGAAATGTCTATTTATGTCAATCTATTTATGCTAGTAATAATAATAGTAATAATGTATTGTCCTAATATATTTTTTTAAAGTATTAAGGTAATGTTTATTTATCTTTGTGTAATAAAAAGATCAGTGAAAAACTCTTGGGTATTCCCCTTTCTTTCTAAAGAAGTGTTTCTGATAAGGCAAGAAATCGCTCAATCATGACCATAAAAGAGATTTACATGACGGTAAAGCCTCAAATTCCCTTGATAACACCAACCTCTGCAGCAGTAGAACGTAAACCCCATGGAAAAAAAAATAGGGAAAACACCATTTTACCAACAGAGAAGCTAAGATAGCTGGAGGAAAATAATTTATAAAGTGGCACCCAAGAGATTCACGCTAAGGACAGACAAGCAAGAAAAAAAGATTTCTACTGGGTAACTCCCCAGTTATCCACCTAATTACCTGATTGGAAGAGGATTTTAAAAGATGGGTTCAACACAACACTTTGAGTATTTCTTGGCGGGGGGAAAGAAACTCCAAGAAGCTCCCTCTCCTAAAACAGTGAGTGCCTTTCCACTGCTGAGCTTTAACTTCAACATTATCTGTGAATCTCAGCCCAGCCCGTTTCAGCCCATTTTCTGTGGAGCAGAGACATCACCTGGGTACTCTTGAGGAAGCTCACGAGAGCCAAGTGGGTGACTGAAGCGATTAACCACGGCTTGCTGATTGCAATCGTAATTTTCGCTGTGTTCGTGTCCTTCCAAGACGTTTTCAGCGCTTCAGATGTGGAGCACCCTGACGCAGCACTTCAGCTGCGGTCAGATGGGGCTCGCGTGGGTGGGTGTCTGGCACAGCAGGTGGGGTTATTTAAAGCACACTTGGGTTCAAAGTGCTCCAACGAACACGTTCCGTGTTTCAGAGGGCAAGGCCGGCTGGTGAAGATGGGGATGTTTTGTTTGCTGCTGTCTCGGGGAGGTGTGGCCATGCTGAGGCGCTGGCAAAGTGCCACTGGCAGACGCAACAGCAAATACGGAACTTGTAGAGACACAGAGCTCAGGGCTGAGAGTCCCTAATGAGAGGGAAGGTCCTCTCAGGTGAAAGGATCTTCTCCAGATCCAGCTGCGATCATCCCAACTTTTGCTACTGGGGATTATTCCCTCCAGCTGTTCCAGTGAGCCCAAACCCCCCCCAGTCTACTCCAAGTGGGTCAGTCTGTAACCTAAACCCATGGCACAGCCACACCGTTCCTTGGCCTGGCAGATAAACAGTGGGCCAAGGAAACATTGATTAACTCAAACTGATGCCAGTACCTGCAATCACAACAATTAACTCCTGACCACGCCTTTAGTTACCTTCAAACATTGATACAGCTTTGCCCAAACATAGGACTCTACGAGTGTGTATGATCCTAATTTAGCTAGTTCCTGACCTTATCTCCAGTTATTCTTCCCTAAGGTCTCCTGCAGGTCCTGAAGTTTAACCCAGCTGAGTGTCTCACGAGTATTAAGCATGTGAACGGACTTCAAAAAAACCAAAACAAAACCACTCAAACCAAAAACCATCGAGGAATGCTCATCCTTTGAGGTTTCCAAAGATTCGTATAAATATCAGTCCAGAAAGATTGAAACAGAATTGACTTCCTCGTCATTTAGATAATGTTTTAATGTCCTACCACTCCGAGAAGGAGTTTTGTCAAATTGTCTGCAATCAGCCTGAGCAACTTCTAACAGCTAAAATCACAGAAAGTCCAACCCTTTCTTCCCTGGAAGCCATGTGCCACTAGCTGGAGGTGGCACATGTATAGTGGGGACTGGAAAATGCTGAGAGAGCTCTGCTGAGGTGGAAAAACTCAGAACCAGGTGAGAAAGAGATGACACAGCTGGAGCGTTGAAAAGCCAACAGTTTTCTGCCGACAGACTTCACAGATCAGCAGCATCATCATGGAATGGTTTGGGTTGGAAGAATCTTAAAGGTCACTTAGTTCCAACCCCCTGCCATGGGCAGGGACACTTTCCACTGTCCCAGATTGCTCCAACCTGGCCTTGATGAAGATACTCCAGTCTCCCTTCCACCAGCATGGTTTTTGTTCAACCATTTTCCACCCCAGCTAAATCTGTGCCTTAGGACAGAACCAAGTCTTATTTTTTTGGACAACTTTGTGCTCACACCTACAGGCTGCCTGGGTGTTCTACGTGCTCCTGCAGAAGCATTTAATAGGTTAATTTATCACCCAGATTAATGGGGCCAGGGGGCTGTTTTCTTTCCTACTGCAAGTTCTCTCCTAACTCCTGGCACCATGAGCCAAGGGATTTCCCTTCACACTGCTGTGTTCACCTGGAAAGGTGCAGAATAGTGCAAACCAATGCACCCTGCCAAGGGTCACCTCATCAGCGTCCTTATTTCTCTACAACCAATAATGGTCACAACGAGAGACCAAAGAGAGCAGAGCTCCTCTCTCACCCATGCACAGCTCTTACCAGTGTGAGGTTCAACAGGTAAAGGTTGTTCCTTCTTGTTTTCAAGAGCTTTAATCAAATTTCTGCTAATTTGATGCTATCAAATGATATTGGCATTGGAGGGAGGGGGGCAGAATTGCTGCAAAACCCTCTCCAACATAAAAGTTTCCAGTCCAGCACTTCTCTCTGTCTCAGTTTCATGTCAGTTTTAAAATCTGAGCAGCAGTGTCTTGGCAGTCTGTGAGTAAAGCTCACCAGAAAGGGACGTTTGAGATTGGATTTTTGCAGACAATCATGCTCATCATTGCCACTTATCAAAGCGATCTGGATAGAAACCAGATGCTTGTAAAAGGTGCTGCAGATTCAGCTGTAATGAGGCCAAGAACACAAGTTTCAGAAGTCTGAAATAAAAAGCCACCCTGAAAAATTATGGGGTCAAGTTAGAGAGGAGATAAACCATCTCTGTTCATTTATCAGAACCTTGATCACGATACAAATATGTTGTGCTTACTAAGACTGCAAATAAAACAGAAACATGATGGCTCGTACTGATTTTAGTCACTCATAGAAAGCTGTGCCCAGAAAACAGTATTTTGTCAGTCCATGAGCCCCCAAAGAACATCAAACATATTTTTAATATTTTGTTGAACTTATAGAAAAAGGTAGAAAAAGATGAGACATTTCTTACACCAAAAGCGAGAAGAGATTTCTCTGAAGAGCTGAGGAATTGAACGTGCTCCCACTGTCTAGCCCTGGAAGTACGGGGAATAACTAGAAATTATGGAAAATGTTTTTAATCCTAGAATCTCCTGAGTTGGAAGGGACCCACAAGGATCATCGAAGTCCAACTCCTGAAACTCCTCTTTGTGAACAGCAAAGGCAGAAAGTGCAGTTTGTGTCTGGTGCCGAGCCTGGCTGGCATCTTCTCAGCTCCTGACATCCAGCACCAGCACATGTCCCACCCCCACCAACAGCTCTGGCTCTGCCAAGTGGTACCAGACAATCACATTTTTAAGCAGGTTTGGGATTTTTTTTGTCACTGCCTTGCAACAGCGCTGTAGAAAATGCAGAATCAGCCCACTCATTCTTCTTGAACACAAGGTTAAAAATAATATCAAAGAAGTAAAAGGAAGAAGGGGATGGAGACAAAAGGAGGTTGTGGTATTTTAGAACGGTTTGGGTTGGAAAAGACATCAAAGATCATCCAGTTCCAACCTCCTGCCATGGGCAGGGACACCTTCCACTATCCCAGGTTGCTCCAAGCCCTGTCCAACCTGGCCTTGGACACTTCCAGGGATCCAGGGGCAGCCACAGATTCTCTCTGCCAGTGCCTCACCACCCTCACAGGAAAGATCAAGGCAAGTCTCCTGCTTTGGAGGTGATGTTGACATGGGAGCAGGTTTCTGGTCTGGTCTCTCGGGCCATCTCCAGATGATACAGAAACTCACCCCGTCGTATAGACCCATCATGTTGGCACCAACCCACAGATCCCCACAGGACTGATCAGAAAATTGCTCATGGCCTTAAAATTCTGCCTGTAATTTCTAACTCTCAATAAACCATGTCAGCTTTCCAGCCATTAACCCTCTGGCTTACCAAACACAGATAATTCTTGGTTTTTTTCAACCTTTGCATCCTTTACGTGTTTAATTTTGTACACTTTCCAAACCACTGTTCCAGTGTTTTTTTCTGGAACAGGCTGCCATGGCCTGTAGTCTCTTTGAACGCTCCCAGGAGCACCTGCCTGCGGTCAGTGGTCCAAAGAGGCCTGAGATACTTTCTGGTCAACACATTCACAGGTCACAGCATGGGTCTGGGAGGAGGCATCTCCCTGTGCTGACATCACTGCTGTGGCCCTAGCCCATGGTAATGCCACGGGGGTCTGAACTGTGCTCCATCCAACATCCCACGGGAGCTGCTCCACCAGGATCAGCTGCCAGAACACACAGCCAAGGGGGGCAGTGAGCAAAAAACAAAGGTGAGGGGTTAGTGAGAGGAAATCAGAAGCGAAAAGGAATAGGAAAGGCCAAGGGGCTCAGACACCAACCTGTGACTGGAGGCTGCTTAGCCCAGGAGGTCACGAGGAGACACTGTGGCACTGCTGGGCTACACCTCCAGCTGTGTCTTCTCCTCCTGGTAAAACAACCCAGCCCCTGGAGGCTGCTCCAAGCCACATTTCAGAGCCAGAGATGCCCAGCTGGGCACCCAGGGTCTGGGTCCATTGCTGCAAAGGGAACAAACCAAGCCAAGCCTTTAGCAAAGGCTGTGAACTGCACTTGCTCTCGGTGCTGATATGACTGTGCTGTTTACAAGAAGCATAAATTTGTTTGTCGTGTTCTCTGATTCATAGAATCACTGCATGCTTCATGCTAGAAGGGACCTTAAAGATCGTCTAGATCCAACCCTCAAATTAATAGATTGCTGGCAGTGAAAACCAGCACCCAAAAAATAGCCAGGCTTGTATTTACAAGCAGCTGCACTCTAAGAACGATGCCATTAGGAGGAAACAAACCCCACATACGAGCAGTGCCTCCCTGAGTGGTGCGTGGTTTGCAGCTGAGGGCTCTGCCTGCCAAACCTCATGACCCATGGGTGAGACTTCCTTAATTAGCCATCTATGTATTTTCCTAATCAGCTACTTCATCATCCATCCAGTCAGGACCACTCTTAGGGTAAGCTGGTGGGTGTTTAGGAGCGTCAGCACAGGGCGTACGCTGCCACGAACCCAGTGTCAAAGTAATTATGACTGAGAGGAGAGACGTAGGGTGGTTTTGTCCCGGAAAAACAAGTGAGGGCAGCCCCACAAGGCAGGTTTGTGGAGAGAAGTAGGTCAGGAGCAAGAAGCAGGTTGCGATTTCCTGGTCAGCGGTTACTGTAAGAGGAGAGCTGGAGACGCCTCCCTGGGCTCGCTCTGCACCACATGAAGAGCTCGGTGGTCATAACGAAACAGCTGCTGCCACAAATGAGTGCAGATGCCTGTAACTGAATGAGAAGGGTGCCCAGGGATTGTCGAAGTGGCTCCCAGTGACCCACGGGGCACAGAGCACACCTGACTCAACACAAAGCACCAGAGGAGTCACCACAGAATCACAGTCACCGAGTCGTGGAACGGTTTGGGTTGGGAGGGACCTCAAAGACCATCCCGTTCCACCCCCTGCCACAGGCAGGGACACCTTCCACTACCCCAGGTGCCCCAAAGCCCTGTCCAACCTGGCCTTGAGTCACTTAGACCCAACAACTCACCTGGCCCACCCTGGGGAGGAAACCCAGGGTCTACCTTGCGCCAGGTGGATCTAACTTAAAGTGGTTTCTGTGCAGTCAAAATGAAATACGAGAATGCTTGCACAGGTTTGTCCTGATTTAAATGAAAAAGGAAATACAGGCTAAAAACCTCCCCCAGCCAAAGTCAGAGGTCTGAGAGCCTGGCTCAGCTCTGGATGAAAGAGGAGCAATGTCAAAAAAAGTAACATCGCAGTAATTTGATAAAATAGTAAATAATTGTAGAATCACGGAACATCCTGAGGGACACACAGGGATCATCCAGCCCATCTCCTTAACAGTGAGCTGTGCCAGGCAGTGCTCCTTGTGCAGCTCGGGGAGGGAAAGGGAAATTCCTCCTGTCCTAAGGCAGGACAGGACAGCTCAGCTCAGCAGGAAACCACGCCCTGCAGGCACAGCTCCCAGTTCATTGAGGGATCCTCACCCACCACTTTAATCCCAGCACCTGTAAATTACCTGGCATGGGAGCAGGGAGATGCAGCCATCTGACATCTCCCTGCCTTCCTGCTCAGCCAACCATTCAGCTGGGGGAGGAGAAGGTTGCTTACAGGGATGTCACCTTGCCTGGAATAGAATAGAACAGGCTTTTCCCAGCCCTCATGAACCATCCCAAAATCCAGTCGCAGCCCTGCAATATGATATCTCCCATCTCTTTCCCCACCATCCTTAGAGACCACCCCAAAGGTCTAGAGAACCCTTTTCCATTGCCACTACTGCCTGTAGAACATCCCTTCCCCGCTTTCAGCCTCTTCTTTGCATCTTTGCATCTGTTTAGGCTGCAAGTTCTCTTCTGCTCCCTCCTACTCATCTCACTGCACCGGAAAACGCCCGATCTGTGCCAAAATCTCCCTGTGCTACTGCAGCACAAACCCATTCTCTGTGTCTGTTGTCATTCTGAGCTACCATAAAAAAAACATTTTTCAAAATAAAATATTATTTTTATTCAGCAGATAAGTTATTTAATAAATACAGATTAAATTCATCGATTTTTTTATACTCTGACCACACACAGAGCCATAAATACAGCCATAAATAGAAGACATAAATAGAAATACAGATATCTGTTGGTTCTTTACCATTTTAACACTCAACAAGGGGAATCAATTACCTCCCAAAATGTTTTGCAATGAATCAATTGCAGCAGGGACATAAACCCAGAGAGGGGTGATAACAAGGCCTGGTGGCACCAATGTCTGACTGACACCAGTAATATCCCAGCGAGCAAGAGTGGCCAGAGAAGGGAAAGGGGATAGAGATGAGGAAAGGAGGGAGGGAGAAAGCAGGAATTTTTTGTGGCAGTGCTGGTGGGCGTGTATTCAATTAGGGCAATTTACTGCCAAGGGCAACTTTGAAAACTATAATTGATTCACCAAACTGATATAAATCACAACGAACAATAAATTTTAAAAAGCACTGCTTTACCCTCTCACTGCTTGGGAACTTTTCCTCCCCTCCATCACCAGCTACCAGCGATTCCCATCCTAAAATCCATGAATGAACAACAGCAAGAATCACGACTTCCAGGAGATAATTTGCTCAGATTTGCGAGGGGAGCGGCGCGTCGAATTCCTGGGACGCAAGGTGGGCACAAGGACTGTGGGATTTCACCAGAGGGATTTTTATAGGAGACACTTCCTCTTCCTGATGTTGCCTGCCCCAATGGCTGCTCCTAGGACTGGTGCTGGATGACGGGAGTGACACAGGTGCAGCCCACGGTGATCAGTTTCTTCTCCAGCCTGTAGGATTGCTGGCAGCCCTTCTGCTCCCGCCGCAGCACCAGGATCTCCTGCTTGATGGGCACGGAGTTGAGGCTGTGGTCCTCCTGCCCCAGGGGGCTCACGCAGCCGGACAGGCGGCACCGGGCGTTGGCGATCACCCGCGGGAAGCGGTTGGGGTCGTCATCCAGGCTGGGGATGGGGACACAAAACTGATTTATATGCACTTGAACAGCGTGGTTTGGCAGGATCTTCTTGTCTATATCTCCATCATCCTATTTACCTGTGCGCTCTCACTATGAGACACAAAGGATTTCCCTGTCCTCAACATTTTCACGATGATTTCCTAGAAATGGAATCAGCACTGGGAGGGCAATATTGCTGTATGGTTCTTTAGGAGCTGATGGATGGAGCGGAGCTGGGTTAAATACAGAACTCACAACTGGCCTATTAATTTCTGTTTGGTTAAAATTTCAGCATTTGGAAGTTTCTTTCTGTTAGGAAAACGTGAAATTACAATGTACTGACGCCATTAATTTCCTAGAGGAATAATTAATTTCATTGTTATTTCAATCCCATGCAGCACTACAGGCTTGGGGCAGAGGGTTTGGAAAGCTGCTCAGAGGAGCTGGGGAAGAGTCTGGAGCACCAGGAGGGGCTGAGGTAGCTGGGAAAGGGGCTCAGCCCGGGGAAAAGGAGGCTCAGGGGGGACCTTGTGGCTCTGCACAACTCCCTGACAGGAGGGGGCAGCCGGGGGGGGGGGCGGGCTCTGCTCCCAGGGAACAAGGGACAAGAGGAAACGGCCTCAAGTTGCTCCAGGGGAGGTTTAGATTGGCTGCTAAGAAGAATTTCTTCCCTGAAAGGGTTGTCCAGCCCTGGCACAGGCTGCTCAGGGCGGTGGTAAAATCACCATCCCGGGAGGGGTTTAAAAGCTGTGCAAACGTGGCACATGGGGACATGGGCCAGTGCTGGCCTTGGCAGTGCTGGGGGAATGGTTGGGCTCAATGACCTTAGAGGGCTTTTCCAACCTAAATGATTCTGTGATTAACAAAGACTGACAAGAGGGTTAGAAACCATTCCAGCAACATCCCTTTGCACTGCAAACAGTTTCTCTTGGAGAAATCTCACCCAACATCAGCATATCAGCGTGTGCCAAGAAGTGTTTGCAATATTCACGGGACTCTGGGCATAGGCTGAGAATGAACCACCGGTCACGACAAAAGCCATCTGTGACACAGCCCTCACAATTTAGACAACAACTGAACAGTTACCTGTAATCCCAGGGAGCGAGAGACCGGTTCCTGACATCGTGGACCATCCTGAAGGCAGGGTCTGAGCTGCTGATACGAATGTCAACTTTCACCGTTGTGGGAAATCTGGGATCCTTTTGGTTCGGGCAACCTTCGCTCAGCCTCGCAGAGGCGCCAGCCTTTCTGTGGGGTGAGCCCCTCACAGCGAGGGCTAAAGCCAGCACCAAAACCAGTGATCTGAACTGGGAGAGAGAAAGGTGTCGTTAATTCCACCCAGTCAGGAGAGAGAGAGCACAAAGAGCCAAGTCTTGGTTAGACTGGACCATCAATGGACCATCTTCATACTCATATTTGTGTGAAATGGGTCGAGATGAGCAAACAGCACAATGATGTTAATAAAACTCATCATAGCAGATGCTAAACCCTGATTTAAATTCTGATTCATCATTGATTCTGCACCAAGAGCATCTCTCCAACAAGAGATGAAGATCCTAGTCTGCAGTCACACAGCACTGTCTTATCACCTAAAAACCGGGGTAAGGAGTCAGCTGACTCTGTGCCTAAGCCTAAAACCTTGCCCAGACACAGTTTTCTCAGGACAGTAAAAATTGGCCACCCACAGCCATCTGCTGGAAATAACCCTTTTCCTAAGAAAATCTGGGATTCTTGGGCCATTTCCAGTAGGCAGAGTTTGAGTAAATAATAGAATCATAGAATATCCTAAACCGAAAGGGAACCACGAGGATTGTCGAGCCCAGCTCCTAAAAAGAAGACAAAATAAATGCAGGGCTTTTAAGGAAATCACAGGAGCTGACAGTGTAGCAAACACTACCCAGGTTGAAATTCAAATGCAGAGACATCCACAGTGAAATTTCAACAGTTTGGATAACATGTTGTCTGCAAAAAGGACTCTGGCAATCCCTGCTGAGTAAGAGAGAAATAAATAATGGGTAGCCCACCACACCCTTGTCACTCAATCACCCAGCAGCTGCCTCATGCATACCCAGCACCCCAGCGAGACTGAAAGGGTTTTCTGTACAAATCAGGGGATCTGCATTCTGCTTTCTCCCTTGTAGCCAAGGTATGTTATCCTCTATATTGAATATAAGTACTTACCCCAGCAGAGCTGGTGACAGCCATGGTGACCTCCCTGCTGCTTTGGGTGGATGTCAGGGTGACAGGACCCGAGAGTTCTCCTTCTCTGAGACCCTTTCGGCCCTGCTTGTGCCTAAAAGCCAGTTGTGCTCCCCATTTTATAGCAAAGCTCAGGCACTGCCACCCTTTCCATTGCGGCACAGCTGGCTTACCTGACCCAAGGTCAGGAGCTGATATTGCAATTTTTAGCCCACTTCCTCCCATCTACCTCCAAAAAAGGGAAGGGCAGATGCTGCTACCAGCATCCCAAATCAGCCAATACCATTTATTCAGGCAGATCAAGAGATAAGGAAAGAAAAAGAGAAAAAAAACCCCAAACTGTTCAGGCAGGGTTTTTTTTTTTTTTTTTTTTTGACTCCTTCCCACCCCCTCTTTCTAATAGTAGTGTTCTTTCACCACAAACACGTGTGGATGCACTTCCACATCCCTCAGACAAACCCAGCAGCAGAGATCAGCGAGCTGCAAAGTCAGACACTCAACAGGGGTTTCAAAATGAGGGCAGGACGTGGAACTTCACCATTTAACCTCCCTTCAACTGCACAACCCACCCCCACCTCATCTTAGGGACCCCTGTGTCCTGCAGGGACTGGGCAGGGGAAGAATAAGGGCCATGAGGAATTCCTCATGGGAGATCTGAGGGCTCCAGGAGCTGGGATGCCTTCCCCAGTGTGGTGACACATTGTGGAGAATTCTGAAAACTCACACATGTCCTTTGAGGGCCCTGAGCACCTTCACTGGCCTTGACCACCATCACCAGGAGCCCCATTCCAGCTCAGCTTTGACTCCCAGTCTCTGCCTGAGCTGTAAACTGGGAGAACCTTGGAGCAGCATTTCTCATGGATGGACTCCTTGGATACACGTGGTGGGAAAGGGAGCTGGGGAAGGGGCTGGAGCACCACGAGGGGCTCAGACTTACGGAATAATCTGGAGCTAGTCCATCTTGATGCCTTTAGCACTCCCACACAGTTTCTTATTGATTGCCCTTTATCCTTTCTTTTGCCCAACTTTGCTCCTGCTCCTGTGCATCCCATAAGCCTTGCACAATCCCAAAACACTCGAATGAGTCCCATGGCCCTGTAGCCAGAAAGGTGATGTGAGGAAAGCCAGCAAGGTGATGTGAGGAAAGCCTCTCCCACTGACTCGGTGGGACTCACATGTGGGCTTGGGTTGACCATCCTCCTCACACAACCCTGAAAGAGCTGGGTCAGGAGCTTCCTTTGAATTCCTCCACCTGGTCCTGCTCCTTGGTGTTCATGGAAGCTTTAATCCCTCTCAATCACACAATCCTCACTTAATAATTAACGGGAGAGAGGCGTGAAAATAAAAGTGGAAACAGGATTCTGCATCCTGTGATCCAGAAAGGACCAGCCACCAACTGGAGGAGAAAGAACAGTGCATGTGCTGCTTCCTCTGGAGCACCAGCAGGTCTCTTTGGGAGTAAAAGCTATTTTTATGGCAAAAAAACCTCCCATATAACCACTTTATGGAGCTTATTTGTGGAGAAAAGCCCTGGGAGAAACCTTTCCCAAAGCCATGTAGCCAAGCTGGAAGCAGAGGACTGAAGGGCAGGACTCTTCACACAAATTCATCCTCAGTCATCCAGGAAATCAACAGATTCATTACATTTTCAGTCCTACAAAAAATCAGAAACCTCTAACAAATTCATAAAGCTTTCCAGCAAAGAACTACTCTGGCTGCTGCCGTCACCTCTCTCGAACCACACCAGCAGAAATCTCCATCGCCTGATGCTTTACATCACTGCAGGATGTTGTGATGGCTCTGTGGTCGGGTTCAACCGACAGCTCAGAGCCCAGGGGCTCTCCTCGTGTGCATTTGCCACATTTCAGGTAACCAGGTTCACCTGAGGCAACGGCGGTGCTGTGACACACATTCCTACTCTGACCGTCCCACGTAGTCACCAGCACATCCACTGAGATGCAACACAGACGTGGAAGAGCAAGAGAGGGTAAAATTACCAGAAACCCACTTTTTTAGCCCAGAAGCTGACCTGCTTTTTTTCCCCCCAAGTGCTGACCGTGAAAGGAAAGGGCCCTACCCTGAAAATGGGTTGGATTGTGCAGGAACAGGGTTGAGTGGAAACGGTTACGCGCGATGAAGCGATGACGTTGTCACGCCAAATACCGGGTTATGAACCCCCACCACCGCCTCCCACTCACTTCTTGTGTCTTCAGCAGCTTGTATCTTCAGCAAGGATTCCCTCTTCACCCCGGAATTTCCTACAACTGAACTTGTCTTGAGTTGAAGTTCACAAAAAATTTGATGGAAAAGAGGCCGCCAAACATGAATCATCGCATGGGAGGAAAAACACTTTTCTTCATAGAGTCACAGAATGGCTTGGGTGGAAGGGACGTGAAAGATCATCTTGTTCCAATCCCCTGCCATGGGCAGGGACACCTTCTACTCTCCCAGGTTGCTCCAAACCCTGTTCTTGGACACTTCCTGGGATGGGGGAGCCACAGCTTGTCTGGGCACCCTGTGCCAGGGCCTCACCACCCTCACAGGGAAGATTTTTTTTCCTTATATATATAAAGTCATCTCAAAAAGCTTTTTCCTCTCACACATCAAGAGCTTGGAGCAGGAATGTGGACTTGGAAATAAAAGAGAGTATTTTAATTCTGCTTACAAGAAGTCTTCTACTCTTGAGTTCCTATAAGGAAACAGCACTGTTTGCACTGCAGGGTATGTTACACACTTAGGGTCAGGTTCTCACAGATCACAGAATCACAGAATGGTTTGGGTTGGAAAGGACCTTAAAGACCATCCAGTCCCACCCCCTGCCATGGGCAGGGACACCTTCCACCATCCCAGGTTGCTCAGAGGACCTTCCACAGCCTGCAGCAGCAAAGGGCTGAAACTGCAGCCTCCAAAATCTCCAGATATTAGGGTCAAATAGTAAATATTTCAGCTGCAGCACAGGACAGGGCTTGTACCTCCAGCAGCTTGTTCCTGCCTCTCCAGTGTACTAGTCTGAAAGCAAACCAGTGGGAGATCCCAAGTCAGAATTACAATTTAATAGGAAAATTAAGATAAAGGCAATAATACAGAAACACTGGCTTAACCTGACAGAGTCAGGATACGACCTGACACCCTGCCACTCAGGGTGGTGGTAGCAGTCCGATTAAATGGTGGCTGCAGTCCTCTTTGAAGTGATAGATGTGGTTCTGTTGAAGCAGTGATCCTGTGGAAGGGTCTGGTCCTCCTCGGAAGGTCCAGTGGTGGTTATGGAGCTCTGGGAACCCAGTAGGTGAGGGCTGAATGTGCTGTTCCAAACCTCAGATTATATCCAGGTAGGAATGCTTGGTTCCTCCCCCTGGCCAGAGCATCTCACAATGGGATGATGTAATTTATGAGTCCTGCAGTGAGGGGTGATAGCTCATGAACAGAAGATATCTCCGGAGGGAGTTATCAGGGATGTGTCAGGGAAGAGACAAAGAACCCTGCCCCGCCTGCTTTATGAAGATGGTGATACAATACAGACTTCTGGTCACATCTTACACTGGAACCTGGGACATGCAGCCACCCCAGGACCTTCCCTCCTGACAGGTGACACCACGAGCTCCCCCACGTTTTGGTTTAGAGCACAGACTGCTCCCACTCTCACAGGGGCTACCCCGGGCAGGGTGTGCTGGCAGGGCTTTGTCACACCAGCAAGAGTCTTGGCCAAGTGCAGGCCACAGCCGAGAGATGAGAACTGGGAACACCAAAACTTGAGGGGAAATGTGGCTTCCAGGTGGGAACACCAAAATTTGAGGGGAAATGTGGCTTCCAGGCGTGCCACAGACACCAGCGGCACAAACCTCTGCATAGGAACGTCAGCACGTGCTGCTCCAGCATGACAGTGGCCACGGTGGTGCCACAACTGCTGGCCCTCAGAGGGGACTGGTGGCACTTCTGGGCTCCCTCTATGGGTTATGGACAAACCTCATTTATGGCCGTCAGCCCTGGCGCAGCTTCCTGGTTTGCCCAGAGGAGTGGGATGAGCAGGAGGCAGGGATGAGATGATGCGGAAGGTGCTGTGTGGGGATTTCACCCCTAATCCCTGCAAGTCTGGGTGCTCACCTGTTCCACAGCAGGGACATAAATAGGGGGGAGTGATTTGTAGGATCAATAACCCTGCAGGGAAAGGGTGGACTAACAGCTTCAGAAGTACAATACTGCGGTGCAGTGTATTAAACACCAGAGTGATGCTCCAAGAGCTGGAGCCTCTCTGCTCTGGAGCCAGGATAGGAAAGCTGGGGGTGTTCACCTGGAGAAGAGAAGGCTCCAGGGAGACCTCAGAGCCCCTTCCAGGGCCTAAAGGGGCTCCAGGAGAGCTGGAGAGGGACTTGGGACAAGGGATGGAGGGACAGGACACAGGGAATGGCTTCCCACTGCCAGAGGGCAGGGTTAGATGGGAGATTGGGAAGGAATTCTTGGCTGTGAGGGTGGGGAGGCCCTGGCACAGGGTGCCCAGAGAAGCTGTGGCTGCCCCTGGATCCCTGGAAGTGTCCAAGGCCAGGTTGGACAGGGCTTGGAGCAATCTGGGATAGTGGAATTTCCCTGGCCCATGGCAGGGGAAATAATTAGGAACACGGCTTGAGAGAAGGTGACGTACAAAACCAACACACAAAACCAACTTTTTGGTTGCCTCTGTTGAGCTTCCTGAGTGGTTACTTTTATAACCAGTGATCTTTAATCTCAAAAGGAGCATAATGCCACTCAGGAGAGGTTGCACACTTCCCACGGCATCTTCCCCACTGAGCCCCTAACATTAATCAGGTTTCTTGAGAGTTACGATCTTCATTTATTGCCTCCTCACTTTTAGTTTTAAGTATCACAAACCCCACCACCATTTTCACCCACTATGCAATTTTCAGGTTTTTTCCATCAGCAAGAACAAAGCCTGGAAATTAAATATAGCACCAAATAATACTATATAAATATTAACAGGTAGCAGGTGTTACCTTTTTACTTGGAAGATCAATTCCTACATGGCTCTGGCTCTATCCTCCTGTCAGGGAGTTGTGCAGAGCCACAAGGTCCCCCCNGAGCATAATGCCACTCAGGAGAGGTTGCACACTTCCCACGGCATCTTCCCCACTGAGCCCCTAACATTAATCAGGTTTCTTGAGAATTACAATCTTCATTCTATTGCCTCCTCACTTTTAGTTTTAAGTATCACAAACCCCATCACCATTTTCACTCACTATGTAATTCTCAGGTTTTTTCCATCCGCAAGAACAAAGCCTGGATATTAAATATAACACCAAATAATAATACATAAATATTAACAGGTAGCAAATGTTACCTTTTTACTTGGAAGATCAATTCCTACATGGCTCTGGCTCTATCCTCCTGTCAGGGAGTTGTGCAGAGCCACAAGGTCCCCCCTGAGCCTCCTTTGCTCCAGGCTGAGCCCCTTTCCCAGCTCCCTCAGCCTCTCCTGCTGCTCCAGCCCCTTCCCCAGCTCCGTTCCCTTCCCTGGACATGCTCCAGCCCCTCAATGTCTGTCTTGTCATGAGGAGTTTCAAACTGAAATATAGTTTTGTAATATATAAATATTATAAAGTAGATAAATATTTTTCATCTATTTAAAACTTAAAGCTTTGCTGCCCACAAAGTTGAGCATCCCAGCACTGGATGATCCCTCAGTCGGTCTCACAGGGTCAGGTTCAGCTGATCCCCACAAACCTCTCCACGTCTGGCAGTTTTTCCCTTGTCACCAAAGACCCCTCTCCCACTTGTGAAGGACGTACCGAGGTGGCCACCAGCGTCCCGGGGATGCAGCCACTCACATCCCACAGCCCCGGGCTACAGGACAGGGAAAAACCCCGATTTCTCTACCCTGGAGCTCCTCCTGGTGTCCTGTGATGGGAAATTCAACAGGAGCGGTTTCACAGCCGTGGGGGCAGGAAAAACACAGAATCATGGAATTGTGGAATGGGCAGGGACACCTTCCACTAGCCCAGGCTGCTCCAAGCCCCGTCCAGCCTGGCCTTGGACACTTCCAGGGATCCAGGGGCAGCCACAGCTGCTCTGGGCACCCTGTGCCAGGGCCTCCCCACCCTCACAGCCAAGAATTCCTTCCCAATATCCCATCTATCCCTGCCCTCTGGCAGTGGGAAGCCATTCCCTGTGTCCTGTCCCTCCATGCCTTGTCCTAAGTCCCTCTCCAGCTCCCTTGGAGCCCCTTTAGGCACTGGAAGGGGCTCCAAGGTCTGTCCAGAGCCTTCTCTTCTCCAGGCTGGACATTCCCAGCTCCCCCCTCCCATCTCCCGAGCAGAGGATCCCTGTGTTTAACTTTCACCAATCTTTGCAGTTTCATGAGCCAGACCCTGCCTGTAGACCTGAGGTCGCTTCACACCAGCCCAAGAAACCCACCCAGAGATCTTTGGGAGGCTGCAAACGTGCAAAATCCCCTCCAACCCCGCTGCCATGGCTGTGTTGGATGAGAGGAGCTCTGAAATCCGGCTTTCAGAGCTCACCAGGCAGCTGAAGTCCTTCCACAGCAGCACAAACCCCACCTGTGTCACTGCAGCTGCAATCCCACAAGTGGGAATTCTGCATCCACCCAAGCAGCCACTCACGGGGTGAACAGCATGGACGTTTTTATAACCCAAATAAAGATTCATGGCACCCGGAAAGAAGGGAGCAGGAGCTGTGCAGGTGTCTGGAGATGGGCAGGGACACCAGCAAACCTGTTCAGGGGTTGCTCCAAAGCTTAACCTCAAACTCACCAGGACAAAAGAGAAAGAAATTAAAGAAAAACCCCAAACCTTCAGCAGGTCTGGATCACAAGAAGCCAGAACTGGTCTGACTCTGTTTTCAGCTTTGCTCAAAAGCCACCCCCAGGGCACGATCCCAGGCTAAAGGCAGGAGCAGGAGGACATGGAATCCACCCGTGCCAGGGACACATTCCCCAGGCAGCTCTGAGCCTTCCAAGGTTCTTCCCTGGGGGCAGAACCCCCACCAGGGTGTGAAAGCTGGAAATCCAGGCTGACCCTGGGGCAGCGGAGCAGGTCAGACCACTCCTGCCCCTCCAGTGCCAGGAATCATCCTCCACAGGATGGGTGGGAAGGGCAGAACCAACAGGACAGGCTTTAGGCACCTCTGCCTGTGAGAAAAGCAGATCCAGGCCATAGAACTGGGGGAAAATGGGGAAAAAAGGGAAAACCAAAAGCTTCACTAATAGTGGAGCTCTCATATCGCTTCCCATCACCACTACCGAATGTTGGATTGCTAAATCCAGATTTTTTTATTTAAAAGCTGGAACTCTTACCACCAAAGCTAAAAACAATACATTAAAAACACTGGCAATTTGCTCCTAGGTTTTTCCCTTCGTCTCCTTGCAGAAACCTCTTCCCAAACACTCCACTTTGAAGACAGCAAGAACTTCCAGAGCTCCTGGCTCTTTTTTTTTCTGGTGCCAGCAACGCACAGCAAGGAAGTGCAGAGACTTGAGCTCCCCAAAGTCCAGCTCAGCCACGTGAAGCATTGAAATACAAGGAGTCTCCAGGCTGAGAGTCCACAAGAACTCGGGCTCCTCCGCCCAGAGGCTCAGATTAAGAAGATAATGTCATCAGACACCATGATCTGGTTGTCATCCTGCATCTGGGCCAGGGCCACCTTCACCTCGGCCGCCGAGAAGGGCTCGGGGTTGTCACGGTTGATGGATTCCATCACGTTCTTCAGGCCCACGGACTGGGCGTGGGAAGCTTTGAACACCTCCAGGAGAGCAGCCTTGAACGCTTTCAACCTGCTCAGGGGAGAGGGAACCACCCTTGGAGATCACACACAAATCCTTCCCCTTCTTCCCAGCCCAGGATGCCTCAAGCCCTCCCCCATCCCAGCAGCAGTACTCAGCAGGAAAGCCAAACACCAGAGCTGGCAGCATCACGGATGCAGCTCCAGCATGGGACAACAGCCTGGAGCCACTGAGGGACGTGGATACCCACGGGCAGCCCCCACTCACCTCGGCTCAGCCAACTCCACCTTCTTCCCTTCGCCAGCTCCAGAGGCTTCGGGTGTTTTCGGAGGGTGTGCCTGAACTGGAGCAGAGAAGAGTTACCTTCACCCTGTACCTGGTGTCCAAGCACCCAGAGAGCAAAAGTACTGGGCTCAGGACTGGGGGGGTGTTGCCAAACTGCCTCCCAATATTGTTATTTATGGTGCAGTTTGGAGGCAGATGGAAAAAAAATTAATCAGCAACAGAATCATGGAATGGTTTGGGTTGGAAGGGACCTTAAAGATCATTCGGTCCCACTCCCCCTGGGCAGGGACACCTTCCACTAGCCCAGGGTGCTCCAAGCCCTGTCCAACCTGGCCTTGGACAATTCCAGGGATAGCCACAGTTTCTCTGGGAACCAGTGCCAGGGCCTCACCACCCTCACAGGGAACAATTCCTTCCTAGTATCCCATCTAACCCTGTCCCGTGTGGATTTGTGGCTCTGGGTGGTGCTGCACCACGCCAGGGACCACAGGGAACAGCAGCATTGCTGCTCCCCAGGCTATGCAGACCCAGCAGCACCCTCAGGAGCCAGGTGTCACCAAACCCAGGGACTCACCCTGTGGCATCTCCTCCTCGGCGTCACTGAAGTCGTACGGGTCGTAGGAGCCCTCCTCGCCTTCTGTGCGCGCCTTCTTCCTTCTGGGACAGGAAAGGAGAGGTCACCCAAGGGTTTGGGTGGGAAGGGACCTTAAGGATCATCCAGTTCCACCCCTTGCCATGAGCAGGGACACCTTCCACTGTCCCACACTGCTCCAAGCCCTGTCCAACCTGGCCTTGGACACTGCCAGGGATCCAGGGGCAGCCACATCTTCTCTGGGCAACCCGTGCCATGCTTCAAATCTTTGGATGTGGCCATCCATGAAATTATGATGTCCCTCTACTACAAATGGGGTGGGACAATCCACCTGGCTGAGCAAAACCTGGAGTATTTCTCCCAGGCCTGTGGCAACCTCAGAAGAGGCTGGTGCCCTTCGCACGGTGTCCCTCCCACTCCCTTGCCCTGGCTCCTACCTCCTTGTCCTGCGCTCCTCCTTGGGCTGCGACTCCTGATCTTCCTCCTTCTCAGTCTCCGAGTCATCCTCCGCTGGCTTCCTGCGCTTCTTCTCCTTCTCCAGCACCTGTGTGGCAAAGGCAGGATGGACTCAGAGCCACTTCCACTCGAGCTGCTTTTAGGGACCAACCCCAAGCACCCAAGATCCCACAGTGGTGGCCTGATCCCTTTACAGACCCAGGAAAGGTCCTGCCAGCAGCCCAGGGTGCTCAGCCTGCACCAAGCCCACTCTTCCCTATGACAATCTTGGGATCCCCTGGGAACAGAGGGACGGACACCTTCCCCCCACCTTTTTGAAGTAGGCGAACTGCACCAGCTCCAGAGCTGCCTCAGCATCCTGCAGATCCACAGTCTTGTTCATCCTGGCCTTGGCGTGGGCCGTGGAGAGGCGGATCAGGGTCTCCAGGGTCCGGGCTGTGATGGGGGAGGTCTGGGGGGACAGAGAGAGGGGGGGGTCTCTGTGTGACCCTCACATCCAAAGTGGAAAACGCCCATAAGGAGAGAGGGGAGCCTGTGCCTCAGTTTCCCTCCTCCCGGCCCAAGAGGGAGCTGCTCCCAGGGCTCACCCTGGCCACGTCTGAGTTCATCTGGCTCTGGCTGCGCAGGCGGGAATACTCCTCGGCGATGTAGCTCGCCGACTCCTCGGTCAGCACGGGCTTGATCATCTTTGCTACGTGGATGTACTTCCTCATGAACTCCATGCTGACGACCTTCTCCCTGCGGGAATGCACGTACACACCCATTACCCACAGTGGGGATGGGCTTCCCATCCATCTGTACCCCTTCAGGGGCATCCAGGTGTGCAGGGAATTCTGCTCCAGATGTTCCCCACCTGCCTGGCACAAGAGATCAAGCAAGGCTCCCTCAGCACCCTGCCCATGGACCACCTGGAGCACGGCTGGCACCGCCTGGATACTCAGGCCAAACCCAAGAACCCACAGTGCTGGACACCCTCGGGGAGCTCCAGGGGCCGCGGATGAAGGACTCACTTGCGGCGGTTGGGCCCGTGCAGGAGGTCGTCGTGTTTCTCATACACCTGGAGCTCCTGCTCCTCCTCCTGGATGAAGTCAGGGTCATCCGTAGCCAGCATCTCCACAGCACTGCCCAGGGGCATGGCTGGAGAGGGGAGTGTACAGAGAATAGGATTTTACCCTCTGGAGCAACTTCTAGTAGTTCCCAAAAACAGTCCCCAAGAGCTGCCACCAAGGGGTGCCACCTGGCTGAGGAAGGATGGGACTCACCATCCCCGTCCTGCTCGTTGGGGTTGCGGTAGCGGTGCATCCGCAGGACGTGGTCCGAGATCTCCCTGTCCTGCTCGGGGTCCATCTGGTCCAGCACGATGAAGAGCAGGTCGAAGCGGGAGAGCAGGGAGTCCTGCAGGCCGATGTTCTCCATGGGCGTCTTGTACTGGTCATACTGGGGAAGGACGACGTGAGGGGTTACAGGAGACACTCATGGGCCAGTCCTGGCTGCCAGGAAGGCTGGGGGGACTTCCTTGGGCCAGGGATGGATGGATGGATGGGTGGTGGATGGATGGGCGGGTGGATGAGTGGGTGGTGGATGGATGGATGGGTGGATGGATGGGTGGATGGGTGGATGGATGGGTGGATGGATGGA
>VZTA01027654.1:221399-236524 GCA_013398855.1 Mohoua ochrocephala
ATGGATGATGGATGGGTGGATGGGTGGATGGATGATGGATGGGTGGATGGGTGTCCTGGCAGCTGGACACCACACCAAACCCAGCCTGCTGCAGCAATACAGCCACTTTTCCCCATCCTGCAAGGCTCTTATTTCCAAGGAAAACAAGTATTTTTTACGATCCCTGATCAGACACCAAGACTGAGGCTCACCACCAGCAGGAGGGTCCACTGGGCTGCCCCCACACCCAGGCAGAACCAAAATGGGGAGAAAAACCCCAGGAGCTCCTCTGTGTCCCAGGAAAGCCACGACCGCAGCAGACACCAAACCAACAAGGTCTTTGCTGTGCCATGGATCCAAGTCACTGATTTGGGGGATCTTTTGGGATTCACCAGCTGCCTCCTCCCAGCCTCCTCCCTCCTCCAGGGAAGGGTAACACCAGCACTCACCCGACCGTAGACGGGGTTGGCAGCAGCCAGGACGCTGCAGCGGGAGTTGAGGCGGGCCTGAATGCCGGCCTTGGCGATGGTGACCCGGCCCTGCTCCATCACCTCGTGGATGGCCGTGCGGTCGATGTCGGACATCTTGTCGAACTCGTCGATGCACACCACGCCCCGGTCGGCCAACACCATGGCTCCCGCTTCCAGGCGCCGCTCCCCTGGGATGGGGAGGGGGAAAACAGGCTCAACCACCACCCGCTGGCCCTACACACCTCCTGCCCTGCCATCCCCATCGCCCCTGGGATGAGGGTGAGCCTCAAGGAGCAGCAGCATCCTTCTGGGTTGCTGTGTGACCGAACTCGACAGCAGAGAGAACGCTCAGGATAAGGATCAGGATTAGGAATGTCTTCCCATGAGGAAGACAAAATCCACACTGCTGCTAGGCCTCAGATGTGGCACCAAGTGGAGGAGTAAAGAAGACCACCACCTAATTGAGGTGGAGAAAATATCCCAAAACACGGGATGCCATGATCCCGAATGATCATTACCATAAAGCTTCTGGAAGCAAGTCCTGCAAGTGTCACTGCAGAACAAACATTACAAATTTGATTAAGGCTGGAAAAGACCTCTCAGATCATCAAAAACAGCAGCCCTGGATGTCACAGAGTCCCTCCCAGGGGCTAACAAGCTTCACCCCGATGCTCCTCACCGGTCTCCTGGTCCGTGGTGACAGCAGCGGTGAGGCCAACGCCGGAGGAGCCCCTGCCAGTGGTGGGGATGGCCCGGGGTGCCGTGCTCAGCACGTACCTCAGCAGCTGGGATTTGGCCACAGAAGGGTCTCCTAGAATGGAGAACGACACATTTAGGAATAAAACATCACCTGGATATCAATACCACCATCACCCTGGTGCTGTGTGTGGTTTGGGGTGCTCAGAGCAGGGGCAGGTGGAGGGGAAAGGGGACAGAAGGGTTTTGTTCACAGTTCAGAAAATAAAGTGAGAGGATGATCTTCCCACCATCATCAATGATCCCATGGGAGGAAACAGAGAAGATGGAGAGAAGAGATTTGAGAGGTGATGGAGATGGAACAAGAGGCAATGGGGATAATTTGGAACATAGAAAATCCCAACTGCACAGTGAAAAGAAAAAACACCTCCTTGAGGGTGGGCAAACACTGGGATAGTGGTCATGGGATCCCCTAGAACCACAGAATGGTTTCAGATGAAAGAGACCTTAAAGCTCATCTTGTTCCAACCCCCTGCCATGGGTAGGGACACCTTCCACTAGCCCAGGGTGCTCCAAGCCCCGTCCAACCTGGCCTTGGACACTGCCAGGGATCCAGGGGCAGCCACAGCTTCTCTGGGCACTCTGTACCAGGGCCTCTCCACCCTCACAGGGAACAATTCCTTCCCAGTATCCCATCTAACCCTGCCCTCTGTCTGTTTGTAGCCATTCCTCCTTGTCCTGTCCTTCCAGGCCCTNCATCCCTTGTTTCAAGTCCCTCTCCAGCTCTCCTGGAGCCCCTTTAGGCCCTGGAAGGGGCTCCAAGGTGTCCCTGGAAACTTCTCCAGGTGAACACCCCCAGCTCTCCCAGCCTGGCTCCAGAGCAGAGGGGCTCCAGCCCTTGGACTCCTGTCCAAGGTCTCCTCTGGACTCATTCTAACAGGTCCACATCTTTCTTGTGGCGATGACTCCACATCTGGACACATCTCCATCTCTGGAGGTGTTCAAAACCAACTGGAAAGTCCCAAAGCAACCTGATCTACCAGTGACACTGGCTCAGCCCTGCGCACATTCCCGGACCAGGAACCTCCGGATGTCCTGTCTCATTTCAGTTACTCCACAAAACTAAATCCAGAATCCCTCACCTCACCCCCAACACCACCAACCAAGGGCGCCTCTGCCCAGCCCTCCCAGACCTATCAGCAAGATGTTGATGTCTCCTCGGATGCGGCTCCCGTTCTCCAGGATCTTCTCCACCCCTCCCAGCAGCATGCAGAGAATGGCCTTCTTGATGTACTCGTGCCCGTGGATGCTGGGAGCCAGGGATCTGGCCAGCTGGTCAAAGATATCCTAAGGCAGAGGAGGCAGAGCACGGCCCGTCAGTGGGCTGGAGCAAGCAAGAACAAGCAATACTTCAAAAGACCATTTCAGCCCAAATTTCAGCTTATTCCTATCACAGAGCCACATGGATGAAAGTTATTTGGAAAGGAGAAGACTGTTGGCCAGAGTTTTCTTTCAGTGGGATGTATATGAAGTCCTGGACCACCCTGACTGTCACTGTCCCCCAAACAAGCACTGGAAGCAGTGAGAGCAAGGCTTGCTCCTCTCTGTGCTACAAAGGAAAGCCCTGAGTGTAAGAGGCTGGGGCAGAACCCCATTATCTCACTCTGGGGTGAGAAAAGAGGTGTTTCTCCTGCAGAGAAAACTCCCTGGAAACCTGCTGGCAGGGTCAGGACACGGCAGAGCTGCCAGCAGGAAGGATGCTCTGCAAGCAGCACAGAAGCAGCAAGAAAAACAACAGGGCCTGATCACAGTCTAAGCAGAAAATTCAAAGGAAATGAGTTAGAAAATTCAACAACGTGCTAAGAGGGTTGCAGAGTTACTTGCAACCCAACAAGAACCTCCTGAGCCACATGCCAAGCTGAAACTTCACGCCTGGACACAAGACTCAAATACCTTGGAACGGCTCTTGCTGAATCTCTTGATCTTGGCCACATCAGAAGCAGAGTAGAGAGGCCGGATGTCTTTGCTCATCTGCTTCACGTGGCAGGCAATGAGGATGGTCCTGGGGAAGGGACACAGCCGTGGTCAGCTCTGCAAACCCCTCAGGGACACAGCACAAACGTCCACAGGGCCATCACTTGCTCTAGGAAGCCCTGGAAGGGGGTGGGAAGCTTCAACAGCTGTAGCACCCTCGATCTGACTGTGCTGGGCCATCAGTGGTGCATCTCTTAAGAGTATCCAAACCCTTCTGGGCACAACTGGAAGTCACAGCTGCACAGTGTGAGGGGAGACCTCATCACAGTCTACAGCTTCCTCACAAGGGGAAGTGGAGAAGTGGCACCAATCTCTTCTGAGACTGGGACAGGACCTGAGGAACAGCTGGAGCTGTGTCAGGGAGGTTTGGGTTGGATATCAGGAAAGGGTTCTTCCACCAGAGGGTGGTTGGCCATTCAACAGGCTACCCAGGGAATGGGCACGGCCCCAAGGCTGACAGAGCTCCAGGAGCGTTTGGACAACGCTCCCAGGCACAAGGTGGCATTGTTGGGGTGCCTGTGCAGGGCCAGGAGATGGACTCAATGGTCCTTGTGGGTCCTTTCCAACTCAGCACATTTGGTGATGAGGATCAAGGTGCAAACCACTTCCAAGTGATTTAAACCACTGTTTGACCCAGCTCTGTGATGGCCACCTGCCAGATCTCACCTTCCAGAGATGAGACCTGACCAAAGAGGGTGAGAGGGCTGAAACCCAAGGAAGACCCACCTGAAAGTGCCCGAAGTGTAGCCCCCTTTCTTCCCTGGCAGGCAGCGGTACGTCCCCACCACCTGGATGCGGTCGCCAGGCTTCACCCTGTCCACCAGGTCATCGTCCAGAACCACGTCCACTGAGCGTGGCAGCTGCCCCGCCGGGGCCTTCTCGGGCATCTCCTGGATGGTGATGGTCTGGTGGTCCTTGTAGACCGAGAGGCCAAACTCGGTCTCCAGCGGGTTGTTCTCTTCATCCTAAAGCAGGAACCCAAATTAAAAGGTGAGCCCCATTTCTCAGGAGAGCAGGGAGGAGAAGTGGGGTCAGCTGAGCAGGGGGAACACAGGCTGCATCACCCAATCTGCACACGGCTGCTGGAAAGGGTTGTTTTAGCAGGAATGGAGGCTGGGGTTCACCAGATCCACACTGAAGCTGGCACATTCTCCCTACAGGAACCTGTTGCTGCTTCACCTCACCTTTGTGGGGTAGATGGAGCTGGATGGGAAAGCATCCAGGGAGGTCATGTCTGTGTATCGGCGCTCAATTGTTTTCTTGGTAGCTGGGCAATAATGGACACTCCGGACGACTTTCGGACGCACCAGAGAGCCTGGGGTTGGAAAAGAGAGGAGTTAGGGGCTGGGATGTCCCACCCCTCTGTCAGCAGACAGCCCTCAACAGGGTCTCCAACACCAAAATTACTTGGGTCACAAATCACTGTCAAACATGGACAGGACTGGCTGATTTTAAAGACCATCCCAACACTCAAGACCTGCAGCCAAGCTCCCTATTCCCTGCCCCAGGCTGCCAGGATGCAGCATCACAGAATGGTTTGGGGGCCAAGGGACCTTAAAGATCATCCAGTTCTACCCCCTGTTATGTCAGGGACACCTTCCACTATCTCAGTTTGCTCCAAGCCCCATCCAACCTGGCCTTGGACACTTCCAGGGATCCAGGGGCAGCCACAGCTTCTCTGGGCAACCTGTGCCTGGGCCTCTCGACCCTCACAGGGAACAATACCTTACCAATATCCCATCTAATCCTACTCTCTCTCTCTGTTTGCAGCCATTCCCCCTTGTCCTGTCCCTCCATCCCTTGTCCCAAGTCTCTCTCCATGCCACGGCTCCTAGACGGCTCCAGATCCTTCACAACCAACCCCTGGCCCCTCCACGCCCGCAGCCCCTGGGTGTCCCCCAGGCTCACACTTTGTCACGATGCCCTCCACGCAGACGATGCAGCTGAGGTAACAGGCTGTCAGTGTCCGTGGGGACACGTGCTTGGAGCCAAAGCTGCCCTCCAGCCCGATGTAGAAGTCCTCGTACTGCTTGGCGTAGGTGGCATCGACGGAGGCGACGAAATCCTTCAGGGCGCGCTGGAAGGCGGTCAGCTCCTCGAAGGCATTGCTCAGCAGCCTGCAGCACAGGGGGGTGACAAAGCACATGGGTCAACCCCTTCCTCCTCAAGACTTTTCCCACACCCTCGTTTGCTCCACAAGTTTACCAGGAGCAATAAGTGAAAAAAAACTAAAGTCCATCACAGCTCTGTGTGAGGTCCTCCAGCACCAACAGCCAAGAGGTGAACAAATCCGAGCATATCTAGAAAAGCTCACATGGTGCTCAGCAGATTGGCAAGCATGGTTCAAAATATCCCTGAGCACCCTAAAAAAGGCTGACAGAATTGGGGCTGTTCAGCCTGGGGACAAGAAGGCTCTGGGGAGATCTTAGAGCACCTTCCAGTGCCTAAAGGGGCTCCAAGAGAGCTGGAGAGGGACTTGGGACAAGGGCCTGGAGGGACAGGACACAGGGAATGGCTTCATACTGACAAAGGGCAGGGATAGATGGGATACTGGGAAGAAACTGTTCCCTGTGAGGGTGGTGAGGCCTTGGCTTTCGCCACAGGACAAGGTTTGGCACGTTCTTGTGACAAATGACCTGCAGAACCAGGGCTGAACCTCTGAAACCCCTCACAGACCCAGCGTCCCAGGTGAGCCCAGTGCCCAGACCCACCTGCTGGCTCTCTTCTCGTTCTTGCGCCGCAGGTCGTTGATGTTGACAATGAGCCGATACTGGTTGTCACTGATCATGTCCCGGACCTTGCTCTGGTAAATTCCCTGGTCTTCCTGCAAGAGCGAGTGGTGGAAAGACACCCAAAAAGTCACTTTGCATGTCCGCCTGTGTGAGAAACCCCCCCAGGAGCCTATTCCTTGCAGAGCTGGATTCCCTTTATCCCACTGACGAAGCAACACAGAGAGCAGGTGCTCCGTAACCCCAGGGAGGAATGGGGGGGCACAAGGACCAGGTGCTCCCAACCCCCCGGGGTACCTGGCGGGAGGGATCAGGTGGTTCCCAGCTCCCGGGGACATCGATTAGGAGGGGACAGAGGGGCACACGGACCAGCTGTTCCCGAACCTCGGGGGTACACATGGAGCAGGGGCGCACAGGGACGAGATGCTCCCCAACCCCCGAGGATACAGGGGGGAGGGGACATGGAGACACGGACCAGGTGGTCCCCAACACCAGGGGGCACAGAGAGGATGCAGCACCCGCGCCTCCCAGCTCGTCTCACCTCATCATCCAGGAAATCGAGGTAGTCGCGCTGCGCCTCCCGCAGCTCCGCATCCTCCAGCCCGCCCGCCGGCGCCGCCATGCTGCCGGCCGCCCTGGGACGGATCCCGCCGCCGCTCCTGCTGCTGCCGGGGAAGGCGGTGGGAGGCGAGGGAAGCCGGGCTGGCTCCGCGATCTGACCCCGCGATCAGACCCCGCGATCCGCCCGGACCCCGCGATCCGCCCCCGCCGCGCTCCCGTTTCGCGCCAAACGCGGCTCCTTTCCCGCCACCGGCGGGGAACTCCGCCCCNATCAGGCCCCGCGATCAGGCCCCGCGATCAGACCCCGCGATCAGACCCCGCGATCCGCCCGGACCCCGCGATCCGCCCCCGCCGCGCTCCCGTTTCGCGCCAAACGCGGCTCCTTTCCCGCCACCGCGAGGGAAATCCGCCCCCGGCCCGCCCCGAGACGCTGACGATTGGTCGGCATCTCCCACCTCCAGCCAATGGAGAGCCGATAAAAATGATGGACAAGAGCTTCGACCTATCAAAGAGCGGGGGCGGTTGGGGGCGGAGCCAGGGGGTACCGGGGGATCGGATTCAATCCCGGCTCCGGCTCTTCGAAGTCACCGAGCGGCTAAAAATGCCACTTTAGGGGAAAAAAAATCTAAAAAGTAAACCCGAAAACAACTAAAACACCCAAATAGAATCCCAAACGAGGAAAAAACCAACAAGAAATAGTTTGGGGTTTGGCTTTTTATACTGTATTTTGGGGAGTCCCGTTTCCGGGTGTTTTCACCCCGTACAGGCTGGGTGGGCGTTGCTTTTTCCTTTAACGCGGCCCCGATGTGCCTCCAGCAGTTTGAGGATGAACACACAAAAGCGGCAGGTGCCGTGGTATTTGGAATGGAAAAGGTGATTTTGGATGTGTCTCAGAATCCCAGAATGGCCTGGGTTGGAAGGGACCTTAAGGATCATCCACCCCCTGCCATGGGCAGGGGACACCTTCCCCTATCCCAGGGTGCTCCAAACCCCGTCCAACCTGGTCTTGAACACTTCCAGGGATCCAGGGGCAGCCACAGCTTCTCTGGGCACCCTGTGCCAGGGCCTCCCCACCCTCACAGGGAGGAATTTCTTCCCAATATCCCATCTAACCCTGCCCTCTGGCAATTTAAAAACCAGTCCCCCTTGTCCTATCACTATTGCTTGTGTAAAATCTCCCTTTCCCTCTTTTTTCCAAGCCTCCTTTAAGTCTCCCAAGAGGCTGCTGTAGGCAGGAATCAAAAGGTGCCGCTGCCCACAGGGAAACCTGCTGCTCCCCCTTAAAAAAACCATCTCGGTATCCCTTAAAAATCTTTATCTAAACTCTGTTTAAAAATAGAAAAAGAATAAAAAGCATGACAAAAATATTTTGACCAGCAAGGCATACCGGGCACCTAAACTTGGCCGTGTCCCCTGGATACCGGAGCCCACAGCAGTTTTTCCAGGGTAATCCTGGGGATAAATATTCACCCCGGGGTCTGTTGGGCAGCGCAAACGCCGAGGCGCAGAATTCCCGCTGCCTGATCTCTCCAGAGGGAGCAGCTGCGATTCGCGTTTCAGAAGAGGAGCAGGAAACAGCCTTTGCCCCGCTTCCCATTTTCTGTTTGCGTGCCTGGATCAGATCAGCCACGGGAAATGTTGCTGGTAACACTGTGGCCGGTTTAGGGTATGTGTAACTCAAGTCCTGGATGTTTGTCCTGCTCCTGAGAGATTTTTTTCACGTTGCTCTGTGTCAAAGCGAAAGTTCGGAGTTTCCTTTTTAGGCCTTTTAGCCCTCCTCTGGAATCCTTCAGTTTGGCAGGTTGGCTGGGATAAAGAATCTCATGCTCTGATGCTGTTTTCTTCCTTTTCCCCTTTTCTTCTTTTCCTTTTCCCTTCCCTTTTCCTTTTCCTTTCTCTTCTTTTTCCTTTTAATTTTCCTTCTTTTTCTTTTTTTTCCCCTCCCTTTAATCTTCCAGGTTCCCTTGCTAGCTCCAGAGATGCTCCCTGCAGCTGGAACACCCTCCCTGCTTCTGCACACTCAGCAGGGCTCATTTCCCTCCAGCTGCTCCTCAAAACCACCTCTTCCCCTCTGATTTGCTGGACATTTCTTGTTTCCATGAGTGGGGAAAGCCCAAAGAGTGAACAGAGAAAACCTTCGGTGTGCCCTTGGCACTTTTTATATTTATTTATATTTAGGTTTATATTTATATTCATGTTTACTTTTACCTTTTCTTTTTTTTTTAAAGTGGGGACATCATCCATGAGGATCCAAACTGGCTGGAGGAATCCGTGTAAGTCCCCAAAGGAAATATTCATTATCCCATATAAGTTGCCAGAACCCCACGTGAGATTTCACCTCTGAGATGCTTTTTCTCCCTCTGCAGCAGACAGAATATTAAATACAGCAGTGGACAGCCTGTGTGCTCCACTGCAGATAAAATACGGGTGGAAAAAATAAAATACGGGTGCAAAGCACCCCCTGGGTGCAACACAGAGCGGTACCAGGGTGGGATTCAGGCACACCTCTGCAGATTGCACAACATCTCACCTACACTTGGGTGGTCAAAACGAATCCCAGCCCACGGAGACGGTGTGGATCGCTGCAGTTCTCCTCCTGCCGGGAGCTGGCAGGGCCCCGCCGCTCCTGGCCGCAAGGTAACAGGAGTTAGGGATAAAAATAGCCGCTGTTGTTATTCAGGACAGCGCCCTATAGCAACTGCGGGTGCCTGAATAATTCATGGCAGCGGGGCAGGCCGAGGAGGACAGAGGGACGGAGAGAGGTGGAGAAGGCTGGGAAGAAGGCAGACGCCTTCCCTGCCTTTTGGGACTGCCCAGGATTGTGCCCAAGGTCCCCCTGGGTTCGCCTCCCCGCCACATTCCGGAGGTTACGGGGTGAAAAGGCGGCGCGAGCTCGCAGGGACATTTAGCACTTCCTATCCACTGAAAAAAACAGGAATTCAGCACTTAGCACGCAGAGGCCAGGACTGCAGGGCTTGCAGAGAAGCAGAAGGACCAGGGCTGGATGCAGGAGTAATTTCCAGGGGTGAATTGCACACGAGGGGTGCTGGCCAGAGACCCCAACAGCTCTCAGTGCGGATTTTCTCATCCCTTCCTCACATCCCTGTGTCAGCATCCACCTGTACACTTGGTTGCTGAGCTGTGATCCTTCCAAGATCCTGAGGTGTTGAGGGGTTTTGTTGTTGTTGCTGTCATTTTTGTTGTCGGTTTTTGTTGATTTTTTTCCCCCTTAGTTCAACTAAATGTCAATTTTCAAGCCACAGTTCAATTTTGAAGTTGCCATCTATTCGCTTTCCTGGCTGCTGAGCATCCTTGCCTCACCCCTGAAGGGCAGGGGAGAGGCTTGTGGCTCATTCACAGCTCCAAAAACGGGGGGAGAGAACCCCAAATTCACCGGAGTGTCACCTGATCATCAAGCAACACATTGCAGTGGAGATTTCAGATCTATTTGTAATAAAATAGAAGGAGAATACCATGGAATACAATATTTGGAATGAAAAAAGTCCCTTTTTAGAACTGAAATGACGTGGAGAAGTGAGACCACCCATGAGATGTTTTTATCTTGGTAAATTTTACATTTTCCAAGGGATTAAAGGGATTTATATTTACCGGGCTCTCCCGAAGCTGCGGTTGCAGGAGCTGAACCCTAACCAGGGGGTGAATTCACTCTCACAAGCAGAGTGCTGTGCTGACTCTCATCACCTCCACACAGGTGGAAGACAAATAATTTAATGCAGAAGGAGCCCTTCTTAATCCTCTCTCCTGACCTTTTCCCTGACACAGGCTGGAGAGTTTCACCCCATCGCATCTGCACCCAGCTCAGGCATTTCTTACATCATTTTCTTGAAGTATTTGCTATTCCCACGCACTCTGGTAAATCTTTAAACGGTTCTAGCTCCTGGTTTTTTTTCCTAGTTGTGGAGAAGAAAAATACGGAAAATTACTATCGGTGTGTATGAATGGAATTTCTTGACTTAAAGGCACGGGGAGCTGCTGGTATCTCACCAGGAGAGCACAGGAAAGTGGGTAAGGAGTTAAAGCTCTGACCTTCAGCGTGTTTGGATGGGCTTGAATCTTCCTTCTTCCCAGAGTAGGAGCCCGGAGCATATGGATTTGTTTTTCCTCCCAGATGCCTCTAGCATGGCCTGAGCACAGTGATGGGAACATAAAATCTCCTTGTGGTCCTGCTCCTGATGCACAGCAACTCCAGATCCCGTGGGGATCCATCCTGTTTTCCTGCTGTGCAGGAGGAAAATACAGCAATTAATAGAAAACCAAAACAAACCCACACGGGCCGTGCCTGCGGGCGCAAGGAAAACCGAATTCCAAATGAAACCAGAGGAGTGGCTGAATCGACAGCAAAGCTCTGGAGAGCCTGGCTGCGGAGTGGGGCAACCCAACCACATTTCCAGGGAAGTCCGAAGGGCCCAGACACAGAGCTGAGGTTTGGTGTTGCTATTTCGGTCTCCTCATCTGCTCTCATGACTTCTGGCTGTTACTAAAGACAGTGACAGCTGGTTCCTCTTTTTTTTTTTTTGTCCTATTCTCTCATTTTCTCCACCCTCAAGCCTGGAAATCACCCATGTGTATGCAAAACATCCCTGTCTCTTCCGCAGAATCTCCAGGAGCTGCTTTCAGGCCTGGGGCAGGATCCACTGGTCAATTCAGCAAGTGATGTCCAGCTTTGGAATCACAGAACCACGGAACTGTTTGGGCTGGGAGGGACCTTAAAGCTCATCCAGTTCCACCCCCTGCCATGGGCAGGGACACCTTCCACCATTCCAGGTTGCTCCAAGTCCCATCCAACCCGGCCTTGGACACTTCCCTCATTATACATCACCCTCATTATAAAGAATTAATTCCAAGTATCTAATATAACTTTGCCCTTTTTCACCCATTCCCTCTTGTCCTGTCACTCCAGGCCCTTGTCCCAAGTCCCTCTCCAGCTCTCCTGGAGCCCCTTTAGGCACTGGAAGGAGCTCTGAGGTCTCCCTGGAGCCTTCTCTTCTCCAGGTGAACACCCCCAGCTCTCCCAGCCTGGCTCCAGAGCAGAGGGGCTCCAGCCCTTGGAGCATCTCTGTGGCCTCCTCTGGACTCTCTCCAGCAGCTCCACGTGCTTCTGCTGTTGGATCCCAGAGCTGGAGGCAGCTCTGCAGGTGGGGTCTCACCTGAGCAGGGCAGAGGGGCTGAATGCCCCCTGCCCTGCTGCCCATGCTGGGGGATCAGCTCAGGACATGGGGGGTTTCAGGGATGGGTCATGTCCAGCCTTCACCCACCAGCACCCCAACACTTTCTCCTCAGGGCTGCTCTGGATCTGTTCCCTGCCCTGATGGGAAGCTGGGAAGCTGCAGCACTCCGTGTGAGGCACATCAGTAACCCCCATCAGACTGTCACAATGGGTTGTCACTGCTGCGGGCAAACCACGAGGAGGCAGGAAAGTCCTGACCCCAAATTGCCACACGATCCTTGTGCAACACGTGGGGAACAGCTGATGGTGCCAAAATTAACTGTATCAAGTGCTTCCTTCTGATTGCAGAGGCTGAACTTGGTAACCCAGGGCTTTTATGGATTTTTTTTCCTGCATTATTAGTTAAAGAAAGCCTTAGTGTTCTGATGTGTTCTTAGTATTCTAATTCCGCATCTGCAGAATTTTTATTTAAAACTTGCCAAACCATGAGCATCAGTCCTTGCCCAGTGGGGGAGGAGTTCCCTGTGGGCACAGACAGGGCAAAAAAACTTCTCTTTTACCCAACTACAATAACAACATGTCAATATTCTTTATTACAGGCAAATACAGGGAAAAGGTAACTCATCCTGTGTTCTGGATCACATCTGGTGCTTGAGATACCTCAGTTGTCTTTGGTGCAAAGCTGCTACGTTGCTCCTCAGCAGCACAGTGTGGACATGGAGTGTTTGGATGCTTCTTGGTGGAGGGAGACCCTGATCCACAAAAGAAGCTCCTTTTTTTGAGCAATAACTCAAAGCACCTAAAAATAACAGGACGACCTTTTGCAGGTCCCTTCCAACCCAAACCATTCTATGATGCACACCTGGGTGGGGAATTAAAGCATTCAGGACATGTTTGAGGGCACAAAGTGTGTTTGAATCCTATCAGATGACTGTAGAGGGTAGGGAGAGCCCAGCCTGGTACAACCCAGTCTTACCTCTGGGACTAATCTCCTGGGCAAACACAACCACACCTGTGTTTTGACTTGAAGGGAGCTGGGTGATTCATTTCAGGGTTTACAATGTCAGTGGCAGGGAGTAACAGAGACTGCAGCAGGGGCTGAGATGAACTACAGAGTGTGGCTTGGTACCACCCACCTGAGAGCCAGTGACCAAAGAGATCTCACTGTGCAGCATCCACCAGGCTTGGGGTGCAAAACAGACTGTCAGCACCCACCCAGGAGAGCAGTTGTCCCACACAGAGCTGCCCTTTGCCCTTCCCATGGCTGCCCTGGGGCATGCCTTGAAGGTAAATGAGGGAAAAACCTTTCACTGGAGCAAAACAGAGCTGCAGGTGGCCCGGCAGCGTTGCAGTGTCCCCGCTGCAGCAGGGATGTCACACCCCACCATCCCCACCTGCCTGGGTTGTGCTTTATGTCCCACCTCCTATGCCCTCTATCACCCATTCCCTGTGTCCTGTCCCTCCATCTCTTGGCCCAAGTCCCTCTCCAGCTCTCCTGGAGCCCCTTTAGGTCCTGGAAGGGGCTCTGAGGTCTCCCTGGAGCCTTCTCTTCTCCAGGTGAACACCCCCAGCTCTCCCAGCCTGGCTCCAGGGCAGAGGGGCTCCAGCCCTTGGAGCATCTCTATGGCCTCCTCTGGACTCTCTCCAGCAGCTCCACATCCCCCTGATGTTCTGGAGGCAGCTCTGCAGGTGGGGTCTCACCAGAATGAAGCAGAGGGGCAGAATCCCCTCCCAATTTGAGGAATGGAGGAGGATGATGGTGCAGCATTACAGGTCTTTCAGGAGATGTCTCAGAGGGACAGAAAGTGAATGCAAGGTATCACTGAGGGGGATGGGAGTTGCCAGTTGTATCCTATCCACATCCTTGAGTGCGATGACAGGGAAATATTGGGGTCCCCTCTCACCTTCTGCACCCTGGATGTTTTCCCTCCTCACTTTTGGGGGCACTGCCTCTCCCCCGTGCTGTGAGATTGGTGCTGGGATGTGCTGAACCTTCACCCAGGCTGCAGAGATCTTACCAGATCTTATCAGAGCCACGAAGTCGCATTCCTGGGCTGCCTCTCCCTGGATCCTCTCCCTGCAGAACAAGCAGTCCTTCTGTTTCCCTCGGTAAACCCATCAAAACCCAGCAGTTCTGACAGGCTGGAGCAGCAAAACCCGCATGAACCAGCTGAGGCAGAGCCTGGGGAGGGCAAACGGGTGCTCTGTACTCATAAATTAACCTGCTCCCGGGGTCACGGTGACTCTGCAGCCGAACCCACCACTGTGGCTTGGGCACAGCTCACTCCAGGATGCATCAGCCTCTCCCAGACGTTTCCCAGGCATAGCTCAGGAGCGCAGGGGCCGCTCCTGAAAGGCCATTTGGGTGCAAATGCCTGTTTTCTGGAGCCCAAAGAGTTTGGTTCCCACAGCGGGCTCGAGGCCATAGTGCCTTTAGCCTGGAAATCTTGTGGAAAATCATCTGCTCCTCCACACTTGCACGTCCAGCAATGGGATTGGCCCAGCACCAAAATCAGGGGATTCCCCCCACTCAATGGAAGTCATCTGGTCCATCCCCCCTGCTCATGCAGGGCCACCCAGAGCAGGTCGCTCAAGTCAATGTCCAGATGAATTTTAAATATCTCCAAGGATGGAGATCTCTCACTCTGGGTAACCTGTGCCAGTTCTCAGCCACCCTCACAGTAAAAAAAGCGTTCCCTGGTGTTCAGAGGAACCTCCTGTGCCTCAGTGGGTGCCCGGGGCCCCTGATCCTGTCTTTTTTACTTTGAACATAAAATCTCCATGTCTGAGAGTGATCTCCATCCTTGGAGATTTTCAAAACCCATCTGGACAGTCCTGGGCAATTAGCTCTGGTTGGCCCTGCTTTAGCAGGGGGCTGAACCAGGTCACCTCTGGAGGTCCCTTCCCACCCCAGCCACCTTGCAGTGACTTGTAAGTCCTGTGAGGAGTGGCCGAGTGAGCTGGAGGGCTCAGCCTGGAGAAAAGGAGGCTCAGGGGAGACCTTCTGGCTCTCCACAACTCCCTGACAGGAGGGTGCAGCCAGGTGGGGGTCAGGCTCTGCTCCCAGGGAACAGGGGACAGGATGAGAGGACAGAACCTCAAGCTGTGGCCAGGGCAGGTTCAGGTTGGACATCAGGAGGAATTTCTTCATGGAAAGGGTGGTCAGACATTGGAAGGGGCTGCCCAGGGAGGTTTGGAGACCCCATCCCTGGAGGTGTCCAAGGAACTACTGGACGTGGCACTCAGTGCTCTGGGCTGGTGACAAGGTGGGGACCGGTCACAGGCTGGACTCGATGAGAACCTAAACCATTCTGTGACTTTACACCCCGCTCCCGATGTGTCACTGAGCTCCCCTCCGCACCCACGGCCGGGCTGACGGGCTCTGGGTGGTGCCGGGGCTTTGAGCCGCGCTTTGTCCGGCCCGGGCTGGGCTGGGCCGGGCCGGGCTGGGCCGGGCTCGGTCCGCGG
>VZTA01027654.1:236974-255716 GCA_013398855.1 Mohoua ochrocephala
CTGCATCCCCGGCGCGCCCGGAGCATCCTTCCCCGCGGGGGCTGCGGGACGCAGGGGTGGGTGCCGGGGGTGGTCGGGGTGGGTGCCGGGGGTGGTCGGTGTGCGGTGCGTGGTGCTTGCAGACACCCCCGGGGTGCGGAGGGATGCGGGATCTTTCCCTCTGTGCCACGCACAGTTGTGGTTCATCAAGCCAGGGTTGGTCCAGTGGTCAGGTGGGTGCTGGGGAAGAGCTTAAGGAGGGGAGGGATGAGCAGCGAGGCACGGATTTTGCCTTAAATTCCCCCGTTACCGGTATCTCAAGGGCTTCCTGAAGGAGAGAGGTGGGCAGTGGTTTTCCTCCGTGTTTGTTTGAAGTGGCTGTGGGCGGATTTTCCTTGAATGACTTTGACACCCGGGGAGCTCTGGAGGCCACGGGAAGGAGATGCATAGTTCAGCCGTGAGCTGGGAGAAGAACCGGCTCCCGGTGTTTGCCTTGGAGCTGCCGCCTGCTCCTTGCGCAGACACGAGCCGGGGCGCGTCTCCAAAGGGTCACCGAAGGGTTGTTCCCTGCTGATCTTCTCCAGGACACTTCAGGGTCATGTTCCCCTGTATCCCATCTGGATTTTTTCCTGGCTGAAAACACCACAAGCATCTCACTTTTTTTTTTTTGGGGGGGGGGGGGAAGTCTTAAAGTGTTCTGGTTTTCTTCAACACAAATATATAGATATATAAGTTTGGGTAAACATTTGACAGTTGCTTGTTTGGTGTCAAACCAATTTTCCCTCTGGCACGAGCAGGGTTGGGTATGGAGCACCCCAGTAGCTGTGCCAAGGTGGCTTTGACTGGAGCCCACAGGTTTTTACTGGGATGGAGAGGTGCACTTGTTGTGGGATGCTGGGATGCTGTGGGATTGAGGGTTCAGAGCTGGGAAATGATTTAGGTATCGCTCGTTGGGGGATATGGGACTTGAAGCCACCTGCTCTGATGGAAGGTGTCACTGCCCATGGCACGGGGGTTGGAACTGGATGAGCTTTAAGGTCCCTTCCAGCCCAAAACGTTTTAGGATTCTAGGTTTGCTCACTGGGGATTAGGATGAGGAGGAGTGTGATGCTGCCCTGGCAGCAGTCGCTGAAAAAGAGCAAAGTCATGAAAAGGTCATGAAAAAGGATGAATCCAGCAGGTCTGAAGTCCTTTTTTGCCCTCTGCCAGGGCAGGGAGGGGACAGGCAGCCCTGAATTCTGAGAGCTGTAGCAGCAGACTGTGCTCCTGCCTCGGGGTGCCGTGGTGATAAGTGCTTCAAACAATTCCTAGAAACCCACTCGCTCGTCAGGCCAAACCACACGGTTGCACATTTCCTCCCGCGCAGCCGGGGAAGGCGTGGGTTAACAGCCCTGCACCCTGCAGGATTTTCTGTTTCCTGGGCATTAATTGCTTTTATTTGTTTACGCTGAAGCTGCAGCCCGTGGCCGAGCAGAGGGCTGCGTCCCTGTGGATGCAGGGAGCGATGGCAGGGAGCGATGGCAGGGAGGGATGGCCGTGCCAGCGAGGCTGGGGACAAGGGAGGTGCCACCTCCGGGTCACATGCATGAGCTTGCAGCTACTTGCACGTCTCAAGTCGGGCACCAGATTAATTTTTTATCTGCCAGTTTACGGGGTAACCCTTGTTCCTGGGGTCAGACCAGTAGCCCTTTAATTACATAAACAATTAATCATTAATAAATTCCAGAGGAATAAATACCCAGGGAGGCTGCCGGAGGCTGCAGCTGTACAGATGTGGCCGTACCTTACGAGCTCCATCCTTCACAGAATCATGGAGTGGTTTGGGTTGGAAGGGACATTAAAGATCATCCAGTTCCAACCCCCTGCCATGGGCAGGCACACTTTCCATTAGACCAGGTTGCTCCAAGCCCCATCCAACCTGGCCTTGGACACTTCCAGGTGGTAAGGGGAAGCTTGCTCCACCCTCCAAGCCCCACCACTGCCTTGGGATTGAGTAGGATTGTAAGCATGTGGATGCAGCCCAGCCTGCATCCCTTTTGTGGGGGGAATCTGCCATCTGGCTCCTCGCTGGGGGTTTGTGGCCTCCAGGAAGGGCATCACTTCTGTCACTGCAAACCTAGAACCTGGCTGGGAGAGGCCATGGGGTTAAATGGGACGAGGTCCCAGAGGGGGACAGAGACTTTTAGTGCAGGGGAGAGGAGAGCTCGTGGCTCCACGGGGTTGGCACAGGGCTGCAGTCTCTCCCTGGCAGCCTCCTCTCTGCCCGCAGCAGCCGCAGGGCTCTGCATGATTTATATACATTTTTTTCAAGTGACCAAAGCTCTAAAATCCGCAACCTTAAAAAAAAATAATGTTTTTGTGGAAGAAGCTTTTGTGGATGACAGCAAAGCTCAGCAGCCTCAGCCCAGAGGTTCTTTTGGGGACGATTTGAGCCCCCAAAACAGCACACGGCCAGTTTGGTTTGGTCACTCTGCCCGCAGGCAGATGGTTCCAGGGTTGTCCCATCAGCAGATGGATCTGAGCAGGGAGGGATCTGCTGGCTTGTCGAGGTCTCCCTGTGCTAGCAGGAGTTCCCAGTTCCAGCAGGTTTGCACTGAGGGAAGATCAGTGCTGAAGGAAATTGAGGAGGTGAAAGTGGGATGCTGCTGTGACAAACCCAGGCTCCTTTTTCAGTCAGTGCAGGGGGAAAACCCCCAGGCACTTCACTGGCACCATTCCACTTTCTGGAAACGGTCAGTCCCAATCCATCAGTGATCCCTGCGTGGCTGAATACAGCAGGCAGGGACTGATGGGGGTGGCAGGACCAAAACCATGCCCAGGAATGTGCTCACACTTCAGCAACCTGAGGGTCATCGTTTGGGACTCTGTCCCGGTCTGGTTGGATTCCTGGTGTACTCATCCAGGGATTTCACAGCCACCTGAAATCCAGCCCCAAAGCATCGGGTGCTGTGTTGGTTGTGTGTGGGAAAAGAAAGGGGTGAGCGGATCAGGAAAGCACAAACAGCAAAGGATTAGTGAGATCAGGAAGAAAGGCTGGGGAATATTACCTCGCCCTTGAGCAATTTTTGGTACAGGGGGAGTGGATTTGCCAGAGGAGGGAATTCTCAGCCGGGGTCTGTGAGTGGAATTAGTGAATATTAACTGGTGCTGCAGGTGGGTTTCTTTTTTGTTTTTCCGGAATTATTGGCTGTGTTAGCAGCAGCATCACCAAGCTGTGACCCGAGTTAGGCATGAGGAAACTGCAGCTGTGCTATCACAGCAAACCAGGAATGTGCCATCCCCTAACATGGTCTGGGAGATAGCACAGCCCAGGAGTTGTTCCTGGCTGACAGTTGGTGTGTGGCCACCCATTTGAGGGGTGCAGCAGCCCAGGAATGGCCGAGCCAGCCCAGCTGATCTCTGAGCACCTGACGTCGTGAAAATCAGCCCCCCCTGCCCGCGATGCTTGGACTCTCACAATAAACCCACCGGCCTCATCCAACCTTTGGTTTCCTAACTTTGGGGTTCCGTTCCCCTGCTTTGCTCCCCCAAACCCCACAGGGCCTCGGGGCTGCCCCCCTCGTTGGGATGTTTTGCTGCGGGGACGTGGCGTTTGCCAGCAGCTTTGTTTTGCTCTGCGCCCTCCGAGCACGGCGTTCCCTGCGCCGGCTCCACTGCTCTCATCCCCTGGCCCCATCCCAAAGCTCGGGCAACGCTGAGCCCATGTCAAGAGGCACTTGCTGCTCAGCACGGCTGAGCTGGCTGCTGGCCCAGCTCGCTTCCAGGCCAGGAATTGCAGGGGAGCTGACACTGCCATGGCTTCCGTGGGGGATCCTGCCACCTCCCGCCGGCTTTCGTGGCTCGTCTCCCAGCATCACGGGACGTTCGTTTCCTGAGGGATACGAGCTTGGACAAACCCTGCTTGGGCTGCACACTCTGTGTGTGTGTGTAAAGAGAAAGGGAGAATTGGAGCCATCTTCTTTTATTTGAAATTTTTCACGAGGTTATTTTGACCTTTTTTCTTAGCAGGTCAGGTTGTTTTAAGTCGTGCCCTTCAGTAAATCACATGGCATCACCTTTTACCTTCCAGAGCATCCCAGCCCGTGCAGGTCCCTGTTGGAGGAATGATGGGAATTGGGCTGGTGTAGATCTAACAGGGGACCTAAGTGCCTTGAGGGAAATAAAATCTTCTGTGCAATGCACTGTTAAGTAGTCCCAGCACTGCCCAGTGCATTAGGAGCACAGTATCTCGTTTCCATCAGGCAGATGAGGGTTGATATCCCCATTTCTTGGATGGGGAAGTGTAAGCCCAGTGTACACAGGCCCCAAGCACCTGGCCCCTCTCTGGTGGTGGGGATTTCCACTTCTTTGATGCTGGAGTGCAGATCAGTCCTTCATACCCTGCTGCCTGCCCTGGCAGGGCTGGTCCCTGGCACAAACCATCAGATCATGGAATCACAGAGTGCTTTGGGTTGGGAGGGACATTAAAGCTCATCCAGTTCCACCTCCCTGCCATGGGCAGGGACACCTTCCCCTATCCCACCTTGCTCCAAGCCCTGTCCAACCTGGCCTTGGACACTTCCAGGGATCCAGGGGCAGCCACAGCTTCTCTGGGTAACCTGTGCCAGTTGTAAATCCCATGGAAATCCCAGTAACTCCCTGCAGAAGGGATCTGAGCTCTGGGTGTTCCTGCTGCAGTCTGGAGGAATGTTGGCACCTAAATGTGTGGCAGGAGAAGAAGGAAGCAGGGAATACCAAGACTGCACAGGAACTGCTGCTTGGCTTGAGCCAGTCCATGGTCTCTTATTTTCTCCTCTCTGGAGGGGCCTTTCCAAAACAAGGGGCAGAATGGGATGGAGGAGCTGGCACTGTGCTCCCCGGATGGTCTTTCAAAGTTTTCTCCAGCCCGTCACAAAGGTTTAATTACAGGAGGAGATGTTTGTGCTCAGGGAGGACCAGCCTTCAGACAACAGGATTTGGGATGGGGCTTATCCAGTGCATCTGAGCTGGCTGCAGCCCCCGTGCAGCCTCTCCCAGAGCCGAACTGCTCCCTGCCATCCTGGCGCTGTAGGAGCTGTGACACCGAAGTTAACCCTAGGTAGGAAGGGGTCACAATAAAACCCCAAGCTTCAAAATGGCCTGGAGTCCCCCCAGGGACTTTTGCTCAACTGCCAGAAGAGGGGAATTCGGGAATTAATCACCTGCAGCTCTCCAAACCAGTCTGTTGGCCACTGCTGTTATTTTCATTCTGTCCACAACCACTTCTCTTTTTCTTTTTTTTTTTCTGTTTAAATGCAATGCATTTATTAAAGACTTCCCCAAAAGCCGAGTACCCCCGGTCCTCCTTGCTTTGTTTACCAGGAATTACTGCCCTTTTGGAAGCCTGTGTAAACCTCTGATGCCTGAATACCAGTCTGCAAGCAAATCTATCACACTGGTGCAGCCTCAGTCCCAGACAGTGAACTCGGGGGCCGGACCGGTGGGAAAATCGACCGTACTCTGTAGGAAATTTTCTCATTCAAACCCTTCCATCAGACTGTGACCAAAAAGCAAAAGAGCTGGGAAAAAGCTCGGGTTTCCAATTACCCTCTTCAAAAGAGAGAGGGAAAATTGGAACAGGATCGTTCTCCTCCTGTGCCGGGAGTTTTTATTGTGGATGTAATGATCCAGCCTGGCCATCATCCACGCCCTCCTTCTCTCCTTGCAGCTCCCTCCCTGAACAAACGATACTTGGTTGCTGTTAATTGGGAGCAGCCAAAATAACTGAATCCCCCGGAGATGGGGGGTGAGGACGGAATCTCAACGAGACACCCCGCCGATGAATGTGGCTTTCAGCTGCTCCTACGCCCCCGTGAAGGGAAAAGAATAGGGGCTCTGTGAAAGTGAAACAGCCAGTGCTGACCTTGGGTTTCTGGGTTGGTGGTTTTTTGTTGTTGTTGTTTTTTTTCCCTCTTTCTCTCTCATTTCTAACGTTAATTGCTCGTCACTTTGTCCCATCACATGATCGCTGGAAACTGCCAACTTGTTCTCACTCGCTCCTATCACAAGGTTTGAAATAAGCAGGCTCCCGGGTTCCTGATTTAGCGCTGTTCAGCCCAGTATCAGATGTGCTTCTTGTGATTTCAGACTATTATTTTGAAAATCTCTGCCCCTCACAGCCTGTTTAAAACTGGCATTTTCCAGCTCTGAAAGCCCGCCTGGAATAATCTGTGCCGTCGGGGAGATGTGCGGTGCCCAGGCTCTCTGAGGCGATGCTCGCTGCATGCACCGAGCTCTGGGGATGAGAGACCGTGGCAAAATCCTGGCACGAGCACGAGCGGTGCAAGCCGGAGCCAGGCTGTGCCTGGGACAGAAGCTGCCTGTCTCTCTCACACCCTTGTCAGCATGCAAAGCAGGCAGGCCACGGACTGCGTTCCCATGCATTCCTATTCCCAGGGTCAACTGCCACCTTCCCATGTGTCGCCTTTGCTCTTTACGAGCAGTTTTCAGCAGGTTTCTCTGCGGGAGTGAGCACTGACTCTGCTCTCTCCAGGTCTGTGCCCTGCTGCAGCTGGATTTCAGTTCCCGATGTCCTGGCGTCCACTCTGGCACTTGTCTGTGTTCTCCAAGATGTGAGGAACTTCAGCATGTCCTTTCTTCTTCTGCCTCACCACCATCATCATTGAATCATAGAATCCCAGAATGGTCTGGGTTGGAAAGATCATTTTCTTCCAACCCCTCTGCCATGGGCAGGAAGGAATTCTTCCCTGTGAGGGTGGTGAGGCCCTGGCACAGGTTGCCCAGAGAAGCTGTGGCTGCCCCTGGATCCCTGGAAGTGTCCAAGGCCAGGTTGGACAGGGCTTGGAGCAACCTGGGATAGGGGAAGGTGTCCCTGCACATGACAGGGAGTCAGAATGAGATGATCTTTACCATCCCTTCCATCCCAAACCACCCCACAATTCCATGATTTATGAATGAACTGCATTAGCTCCAAGGAGCCGGAACAGTGTGGCTGTACATTGGCACAGGGCACAGCGAGTGTTGCCTTCTGTTCACACCGTGCCCTCACAGGAGTGCCCCAAAGTCAAAATTGGCCTCACCTTCCTAAATTTTGGCCTGTAACTCCACAGGGATACGCAAGCTGCTGAATGAACTGTGTCCCCCATCACAGATCAGGACCCTGCAGACCCTTAGGAGAGAAACCAAGTCTTTATGGGTGTGCATAACATTAACTCCCCAGCAGGTGTTCTCTCTTCAGCATTACACATCTGTGAAACTAAAACAGCATTTCCAGGGGCCATTTTGCCTTCTGTGGCTAAGGCAGCCCCATCAAATGCAGCAGACACATTCCCCTGTGGCAATCAGGGGAAAAAAACCCCAGCCTTGAGAGATGTTAAGGCAGAAAGCCTAGGCAGTGTAGGGCAGGAAGACTTTTCTGGAAAGTGAAACGTAATTATGACAGCTCCCCTCTGCTAGAATACGGAAGCAACATGAAAATATTTTGTCTCTTATCAGATGCTTTGGGTTTCTACAGGAAGTGAGACTTGCTACCTGTTTGAGAGTCTGCTCTGACTTTGCTCTTCGTGCTGTCTCGCCCTGGGACCGCCAGGTCCCACCTCCCTGCTTTCAGAAACTCTCTCATGGTGTTTAACACTGTCCTGTCCTCTGTAGCGCCAGCCTAGCAGGGGTTTCCCATCACAGAATCGCAGAATGGTTTGGGCTGGAAGGGATTTTAAAGCTCCTCTAGTTCCAAACCCCTTCCACTAGACCAGGTGCCTGCACAAACTATTTCTGTCTCACCTCTGGACACAGCTGGGATCTCATGTAACAGGAGAAAAATTCACTGTTTTCCACGCTCAGGCAAAATACTTACTTGTGTTTACTTTTTTTCTGCCACCTCCATCCCCTGCAGCTCCAGTTGTGTGCATATAAGCTCAGGAGACAAATTCTCCTCCTGCAAACCTGTGTGTGTTGGTTTCACAGGAGTAACCACAGCCCTGCACAGTCTGGTGGTGTGCCCCACCAGCACCAGTTTCAGTTCAAACATGGGCATTTGTGACGAATTCTCCTCTATTTTGTATGGCACAAACACCAGCAGGGAAGAGAAGTATCTAGGTTATTGGGAAACAGGGGGTATTGGGGATTAATTTAATGCCAGGAGTTGTTCTCCACACATTAGGATCCTGCTGTGCCCTGAATCTGAAGCTTGCCAGCCAGAGCTTAGCAAGTCTGGAGGTTACCAAGGAGCAGAGCAGAGCAGGCAGAGGAGTGCCCAGCACTCGGTTTGGCTGCTCTGAGCATCCAGGGACTTCTCTGGCAGTCCCTCAACATTGGCTCCATGGATGCTCCCGAAGCTCTGATGCTGTACCCGAACTGCAGCCAGCTGGGATGCAAAGCCTCTCATTTCTTGATTCCCTCTCAGTCCTGATGTTTCTCACTTGTGGAGGGATGAGGGCTGCAGGTTCGGGACTGTGGATTTCTCCACCTCTCCCTCTGCCATACTCACTACAGTAACGCATGGGCAAGGTGTGTGACAGGGAAGCTTGAGTTTCTTTGCAACCTCCATGATTTGGTTTGGACCCTCTCAACTCAAGTGCAGACAGGCAGGTTATCCCTTAGATGAGTAATTTACATCCCAGTTTTGTCCCTGAGCATTTTGTCCCGGGTTAAGGGGTGAAAAATCACCTTCATAAATCGTCAGATGCTTTCTTGCCAAGGAACTGCTTCCTGCACGCCCTTGCTGGCAGCTCGTGGCTCCTGAGCACACTCCAAGCTGAGTGCCTGAGGAAGCGGGGAGGAAGGGCAGGCTTGTGACATTGCTGTGCCCATCTGATGCAGGCTGACCTGCAGGGACAGGGCTCTGCCATCCTCCTCTGTGCTGAATTTAGGTCAGGGAACAGATACCCCTGGGAATCTGGTACTCCCTCAGACTCTTCTCTAACTCCCCAAGAGATCTGGTACCTCTAAACGAGACAATATTCATAGAATCATGGAATGGTTCAGATTGAAAGGGACCTTAAAGATCATCTTATGCCGACCCCCTGCAGTCCCCTGAGCAGGGACACCTTCCGCTATCCCAGGCTGCTCCAAACCCTGTCCAGCCTGAACAGTTCTGGCGATGGGGCAGCCCCAGCTTCTCTGGGCAACCTGTGCCAGGGCCTCCCCACCCTCACAGGGAACAATTCCTTCCCAATCTCCCATCTATCCCTGCCCTCTGGCAGTGGGAAGCCATTCCCCCTTGTCCTGTCCCTCCATCCCTTGTCCCAAGTCCCTCTCCAGCTCTCCTGGAGCCCCTTTAGGCCCTGGAAGGTGCTCTAAGGGCCAGCATCTCAACGGTGCCGTGGTTAATCCCACTGAGAATGGCAGCATGCTCTTCTCCCCGATGCACCACCATTAACATTTCCCCTTTCTCCCATCCCCACAGGGCAGGAAGACGACGTTCCCTGGTGCGGGGCTGAAGGCAGCGGGATGACAGCCATCCTGGAGCGGCTCAGCACGCTGTCCCTCAGCGGGCAGCACCTCAGCCGGCTGCCCCGGCTGCTGGAGGACGGCTTCCCCAAGATGCCCTGCACGGTGAAGGAGTGCGAGGTGCCGCAGCTCTTCCGGGAGCCCTACATCCACAGCGGGTACCGCCCCACCGGCCAGGACTGGCGCTACTACTTCCTCAGCCTCTTCCAGAAGCACAACGAGGTGGTCAACGTGTGGACTCATCTCCTGGCGGCACTGGCCGTGCTGCTGAGGTTCAAGACGTTTGTGGAGGCCGAGCAGTTGCCCGTGGACGCGTGGTCCTTGCCGTTGCTCATCTTTGTCCTCTCCTCTGTCACCTACCTGACCTGCAGCCTCTTGGCCCACCTGCTGCAGTCCAAGTCGGAGCTGTACCACTACACCTTCTACTTCGTGGACTATGTTGGAGTCAGCATCTACCAGTATGGCAGTGCCCTGGCTCATTTCTACTACAGCTCTGACCAAGCCTGGTATGACAAGTTCTGGCTTTTCTTCCTGCCAGCAGCAGCTTTCTGCGGCTGGTTGTCCTGTGCCGGCTGCTGCTACGCCAAATACCGGTACCGACGGCCTTACCCCATCATGAGGAAGATGTGCCAGGTGATCCCAGCGGGGCTGGCTTTCATCCTGGATATCAGTCCCGTGGCTCACCGGGTAGTCGTGTGTCACCTGGGGGGCTGCGAGGAAGATGCTGCTTGGTACCACACGTACCAGATACTGTTTTTCCTTATCAGCGCTTATTTCTTTTCCTGCCCTGTCCCTGAGAAGTACTTCCCTGGCTCCTGTGACATCGTTGGCCACGCCCACCAGATCTTCCACACCTTCCTGGCCATCTGCACCCTGTCACAGCTGGAGGCCATTCTTTTGGATTACAAGAACAGGCAGGAGATTTTCCTGAAGAGACACGGGCCTTTCACCGTTTATCTCTCCTGCATCTCTTTTTTTGGCTTGGTGGCCTGTAGTGCCATCACAGCTTACATCCTGCGGCGCAGGATCAAGGCCAGCCTGGCTAAAAAGGACTCCTGAGAGTCACGGACGTGACAGGCATGACATCACCAGAGAAAATCAAGAAAAGGGGGCATAACATACTAGAGACATGACTGTCTTATTTGCCTAACACGCCGTGACTAACCAGGACCCTGGGTTCAGATGGAGGGCTGGACACGTCATGCTGGATGCATTTTCACAGCAGGGATTGCCTTTTGCCATCCGAGGGGGGGACATGGAGTGTTTTAAGCCAGAACAAGTCTCTGAACCAAGGATGCTGGAATAGGCAGAGGTTCCTTGTTCATTCTGGTGCAGCTGTGGGTGAGACCTCGCTGAAGGTCAGGGAGGGCGGCCTGGAGGCTGTGGGACTGCAGAAGGGTGTGCCAGGGCTCACAACACCGTGAGGACCACAGCTGGATGTGATGACCTCTCTGGGTTTTGCCGTATCTGTGGGAGAACTGTTCCTGTCAAAGGCAGTAGGAAGGTTTTGGGAAGTCTGTGTTTCTGGGGTTCAGGTGTGAGGGCACGTGGGGCAGGGTGGCTGGTAGAATCCTTTTCCTGTTCCAGCCAGGTTCTCTCTGCGCTCCCCTTATCAAGTGTGTCAATGCCAGGTCGCTTAGGTGGCTTTGGGAAAACATCTTTGGAGATCCAGGCTTGACTTGGGGTCCTCTGGGACAAACTGGGTCTGTGTCATCTGTCTAGGGAGTCTGACCAACCTCTAGCGATGTCCATGAAGTGTGGAATAACTTGGATGCGATCTGTTTGATACAGGAAAGGCTCTGCTCCTCCAACAGCACTACTGGGGTCACGGCCAAAAAGGGTACGAAGGTGAAGGAGTCCTTATTCCCCTCTTAATGGTGCTTTGTGTCCCTGGTGAGCCTTGTGGGAAAGCTGACCTTGAAGCTGCAGGGTTGCTTTTCTGTGACCAGTGGGGTTGTTACTCTGGCATGTTTTTATCAGTATTAGATGAAGGTGGAACAGCAAAAGCCAGGAGCAGCAGGGTGACAACAAAAGGGTCCTGCACAACCTCGGGATGGGTTTGCCCTTGGGACTTGGTGATTCCTGCGTGGAGTAGCAAAGATAATGGTCAGGGTCACTTAATGTCTGTCCATGGGTCACTCCTGTCCAAGGTAACTAAGGCTGGATTACTGTCCCCCCTGCTAGATGAGTCTGTTCTGTGCTTGCCTGGGGGGAATATTGAATATGGAGCCACCAAGAAGGCTTAAATCCTTGCTGAAACCAAGGAATCCATGGGATCTATCCCAGTCATGGATTTGTCTCACTGAACCCAAGGGCAGGCAAATGAATTGTGATTGCTGGTTCTGAGCAGGCAGAGTGTAGGGTTGGGGATATGGTTGGTGAGGACAAGCGCTGATTTCTGCACTTCATCTGTGTTTTAGCTCTCGAGGTGTGTGTGTGTTCATGTTCCATGCGTGTGCATGGGATTTGTTACCCAGAAAGGCTTTGCCTTGGGATTTTATATCTCCAGAGCCTTCTAGCTGGGTTAAGATTAACCTGGAGGAAACAGTGCTGTCCTACTGGAGGAGCAAGGTGGGCCAGACAACAGATTTGTTAATAGGTGGTGGAAAACAGACCTATAAATAGGTACTTTGCTGGTCCTGTGTTTTGTGGGTAAATTTGGAACTCATGGCCCTATAGAAAATTAAGTACAAAGGGAGAGGGAAGTAAGTTTGGAGTATAGGAGAGGAAATCATAGGAAAGCCTTCAGGAGGTCATCAAGTCCACCCTTTCTCATCAGTCCTGGCCTCCTGGTTTACATCCAGTCCAGCTTAAAAATGGGATACTTCATTTCTTAGGGTGTTACTGACGGTACAGCCATGCTGACCTAGCAGAAAATCTGCCTCAGGGGAAATGCCAAGCAGGGATGGTCCCACTTCCACCTCACTGAACCCCTTCCCATGCACAGAAGCTCATTTCACCATGGAGCGAGCCGGTGCCGGGAGAGGGACCATCAGGAAACCAATCCTACTGAAAAAATGTCAGTAATTTTCAGCTGGTTTTAACTCTGAGCCAGCTCACTTGGACGGTGGGGCTGCCTGCAGGGATGGGCTGGAGTGGAGGCCAGCAGCAGCTCCTCCTTGCATGGCAGCTGGCTGCTCCACTCACTCAGCTGCACTGAGGGACTGCTCCCTCTGTGGCCCCTGGCTTTGTTTGTGGGTCTCCTCCCAGTTTGAGGAAAGGCTTCCAGTGGGAGCAGCTTTTTCTCACAGCCCAATTTGCCTTGGTTTTGGGGTAGGTAAGGCAGAATAAGGCACTGGGTGTGGAAGTGGCTGGACGGTATCAGTGGGTTCCTGTGCGGAAACAGAGGGAAATCAGGCTGGTCCGGAGCTCGTTTCTGGGATAAAATGGAGAAGGATTGGGCATGGCTGATAACAGCAAACCTGCTCTGCTGCTACCTGGAGTTGTACCAAAGGAAGGGATCACCCAGGTGTGCCCTTCTCTGAGGGTTTGAAAACAGATGACATGCCCTGGCCTTGTCGAAGGAGGGTGAGTATGGTAATGGCATCTCGTTCAGGGACAGGGAGAGGAGCCCACATGGCTCTCCCAAGGTACTTTTGATCACATCTTCTCCTGCCTGGCTGAGCAGAAGTGACACTTCTCTGGAGCAGTGGCGTGACAGTGGAGGTGGTTTTGTGCACTCCCACGTTTCCCCTCAGGTGAAGCCGCTCCTGTCCCTGCGTGGCCCTGCACTCCCACCTGGAGCCGACCTCCTGGTTACGATGATGGGTGGAGCGAGCGGGGACCTCCCATTACTGATCTGTGCTGCTGTGAGGAGGCGCCCTTGTGTCACAAGGGGCTCACCAACACTGGAGCTTCCTTCATCCCTGTCTCCATCCTCCTCCTCTTCCTCCAATGAGCTTCTTTCTTTCCTTCATCCCCAGACTTCATCCTCGTGCCTTATGCACCTGGCTGCCTTCCTGGGCAGACTCCACATGCTGCAGTCTGCTGGACCTCAGCTGGGAAGTGGCTGTGGAAGCTTTGCCAGTGATCCAGAGGAGAGCAGGGCTGGATCTGGAAAGAGCCAAAGTGCCGCCGTGATAAATGCTCCGCTTGTCTGAGCCCCCCAGGACCTTCTCCTTGGGCTCACTGCTTGGAGCAGGTCTCCTCCATCCCGGTGTTCCTAAGGAGGCATGGCTGGAAGGATCTACCAGTGGCCAGGCTGGGTGAAGAGCTGACCACCAAAGGTTGAGCACACCTGAGATCCCAAAGGGACCAAGGTCACAGTCCTCTCCCTCAGGAATCTCCAGTCCTGAGGCAGTATTCCTGCAGATCTTGCAAACCAGGACAGCTCCTGAGAGTTCATCCCAATGTGCCTTGTGCTATTCCTTTTTGGGCTTAATCCTGGGGGAATCTCAAGATCAGGGGCAGCCTCTGCTGTCTGCTGGTCCCTGGTTGCTCTTAACAGCCAGTTCCCACTGACGGGATTTGCTCAGCGTACGGAGCAGGAGGGGAGGATGGAGACAGGTGCCTTCAATTTGTATTTATGCCTAATTTGTGTAACGAGGCAAGGACGGGTTCCGCATGTGCCTTGCAATTTACATCTTTTACTGACAAGATTATTTTTAAGCACTGTTTGTTACTAAACAGAAGTAAAAAGAGTTTGTATTTTTTTCCTTTGGGAAACAGGGAAGGGTGTGAGTGTTCCTTATTAACCATCCCCCTTCCCAACTCCCATCTGCTGACTTTGTATTGTTGAAAACATTGACAATATTTTAAGCTTTGTACTTTACTGATCTTTATTTAAAAACTTTAGTGGAAAAAAAAAAATCTGTGAAAGCAAAACAATTGGTGTGGTGTGAAATTTCCAAATGCACGATTACAGAAGGTTATGAGTCATTAGAAAGGAAAGGGGATAATAATTACAGAAAGGATGTATTAGAGTGACAATAATTACAATAATGAACAATAGGGTGTGGTTTTATCTGTGCATCTCAAAGCACTTTCCAGGTTTCACGACACCTCTTGGATTTCATTCCCTTCCCACAACGGAAGTGCAGAATGGCTGCCCTGACACTGATTAGAGAAATTTCAGTTCATCATCCACAATCACAGAAGGGTTGAGTTTGGAAAAGATCTCTGGGGGCTGCTTGGCCCAAGCCTCAGCTCAAGCAGGGCCCCCCAGAGCTGGTTGTTCAGGTCCATGTCCAGATGGATTTTGAGTATCTCTGAGGATGAAGACTCTTTTGCCTCTCTGGGCAACTGTGCCAGTGCTTGGCCACCCTCACAGTAAAAATATGTTTCCTGATGTAAAGAGGAACTTCCTGTGTTCCAGTGTGTGCCCACGGCCTCTGGTCCTGGCACTCGGACCTGGCACAGAGCCTTGCCTTGTCCTCTTTGCACCCTCCCTTCAGGGATTTATCTACATCTGTAAAGTCCTTTAAATATTCCCTGACCCCATCCTCTTCCACCAAGGTACATATTCCCTGCTCCAGCCCTTCCCCCTGGTCTCAAGGACCAGGGATTCCTGAAGGCTAGTCTAGCTGGTAAAGACTGAGGTGAAGAAGGCTTTTCCATGCTCTCTGTAGCCAGCTCCCACATCTTACTGAGCAATGGGCCCACAACATTTTCTCTGCTCTCCGTTTTGTCATCCTATAGAAGCCCTTCTGGATGTCTTTGACATTCCCGAGCAGATTCCAGTTGGACTTCGCCTTTCCTCATCCCCGCACACTCAGATAATGTCTCTGTATTCCTTTCTATCCGTATCCTTGCTTTCACCTTCTCTCTGCTGCTTCTGTGTTTGAGTTTTTCCAGGAGCTCCCTGTTTATCCATGCAGGCCTGCTGGCATTTTTGCCCAGCGTCCTGCTCATTGGAATGGACTGAGCTTGGAGATGACTCCTCACAGGCCTCCTTATCCCAGGGTACTCTACCATGGAGGTAGAGGCCTCTGAAGAGGCCAAAGTCTGAAGTCTAGAGGTGTTTGATGTTTACCCTCCTCCGTTCCTTCAGGATCCTGAACTCCACCAGCCAAGTCTGCCTTTGACCCTCACATCCCCAGCGAACCATGGCTGGTGAGTCTGATGTCCAGCAAAGCACCTCTCCTGGGTGGCTCCTCCATCACTCGGAGGAGGGAGTTACCAGCACTGCATTCCAAAAACCTCTTGGACTGCAAATCATTGAACCATAGAAGGGCTTGGGTTGGATGGGGCCTTAAAGATCATCCACCCTGGAATGGCCAGGGACACTTTCCACTAGACCAGGTTTCTCAGGGCTCCACCCAACTTGACCTCGAATGTTTCCGCAGACAGGGCATCCACAGCTTCTCTGGACAACCAGTGCCAGGGCCTCACCACCTTCACAGTAAATAATTTCTTCCTAATATCCAATCTAAATCTACCTTCTGTCAGTTTGAATCCATTCCCCTTTGTCCTGTCACTACGTGTTTTTGTAAACAGTCCCTCTCCACCTTTAATGTCAGCTCCCTTCAGGAACTGGAAGGCCACAATTAAGTCACCCCGAAGCCTTCTCTTCTCCAGGATGAACAATCCCAAATCTTTTGGCCTTTCCTTTTAGGAGAGATGCTCCATCCCTCTAGTGTTTTCCTTCCCGCAGGTATCAGGGTGGCTGAAGTCCTTCATGAGGACCAGGGCCTGCAAAGAGGTGGCTGCCCAGTACGGTGTCACCCATATTGGTTACCTCTTGAACCCTTCCCTATAAGCTCTCTGTTGGCTCATCATCCACGCAGCATTCCAGGCACTCCAGCTGTTCTCTCACTAAAGGGCAGCTCCCTCTCCCCACCTTCTTGGCTTGTCTGTATCCCTCCATTGCAATGCTCGGGTCGTGGGAGCCATCCCACCACGCCTTCTGATCCCAACGAGATCGTAGCAAAGGCACCCAGGTCTCTGACTTGTCGTGCCCAGTCCCCACACTGGTGTTCTCTACACACACTTCAGGGAGACGCTCCAGCACACTGACTTCCCAGATTTAGGGATCCCAGTTTTAAGGATTTCTCCATCAAGGTGTCTCGTTGATTTTGTGATCCCTTTCTGTCACATCGCTCTGTGTCCTCAACTCATCAACCTTGTCTGAGAGGACTGTGTGTGATCACGTACATAATTCATAAATTTTTCTGAATTTCAGCCCTTAAAACCTCTAGAATATCTTCTATTTTTCCTTCCAATAACCAATAATTTTAGTTACTATTTCTTAATATAACCCGCAGACCAAGGCTTCTGCAGGTTGTGTTTTTACCCACCAGAGGGCGAGTTGTCTCCATCTGTGTCCTCCAGTGCCACGAAAGCAGAGCCCGATAAAGAATTCCTTTTCCCTTTCAGGAGTAGATAGCAGGGATGTGGGAGGCTAAAAAGGCTCATCTTGACCTTGGCAAGTCAGACTTGTTTGTACAGAAGTTGTCAAGGATACAGCTTAATCCAGACCTCCTTAGTTCCACTTCAATTCCTTATTCCTCATTTCTCCTCTCTCCTGCTTTACAGTCACTATTCCTGAGTACCAGCTTCTGCTGGGGCTTTTCTTCTGCTTTCTTTTGTGGAATCCCAGAATGGTTTGGGTCGGAAGAGACATTAAAGACTATCTCGTTCCAAACCCCTGCCATGGGCAGGGACACCTTCCATTAAACCAGGATGCTCAACCTGGCCTTGGACACTTCCAGGGATGGCGCAGCCACAGCTTTTCTGGGCAGCCTGTGCCAGGGCCTCACCACCCTCACAGGGAACAATTCCTTCCCAATATCCCATCTAACCCCACCCTCTGGCAGTTTAAAACCACTGCCCCTTGTCCTGTCACTGCATACCCTTGTAAATAATCCCTTTTGGGCTCTCTCGGAGCCCCTTTAGGCACTGGAAGGGGCTCTGAGGTCTCCCTGGAGCCTTCTCTTCTCCAGGCTGAACATCCCCAGCTCTCCCAGCCTGCTATCTTTACAGGCTGTGCACCAGGCACTCTGCCACACAGCCTTGTCACAAATTTGCTGTCACTCTCCTCGGGGATGATCCTTGGCACACGGAGGTGAATTTCCTTCTCTGAGACAGGCCCTGTTCCCTGTTAAATGCTGCCTGGATATTGCAGCTTGAAAAATCAGAGCGAGGGCTTGATCAGAGACCTGCACCTGGGTCTGAGTCAGTCCTCACGCCAGCAGCTTTGCTGTCCTCCAGATCCAGCTCTTCCAGCCCTGCTTGGCCTTCAGTCCATTATTTTCCTTTCTAAGCTCATCAGCCTCATTCTTTATCTCCCACCGTCTGGCTTTCTTCTCTCTCCCACACCGTGCTCAGACAGACGGTCTGGCTGCGTTTCTCCCTGCTTAACTTCTGCTTACAAAACCCTCGGATCCGCTGCCTGCCCTTGGATCACAGCCTGCCTTGGCTGGTGTACGGCTGATAAACAGAACAAAGCAAAGATGCACAAAAACCCTTTTTTTTTTTCATAGAATTCTAGAAGGTTTGGGTTGGAAGGGACCTTCAGGATCATCTCGTTCCAACCCTGTGCCATGGGCAGGGACACCTTCCACTAGACCAGATTTCTCCCAAATCCTGTCCAACCTGGCCCTGAACACTTCCAGGGACGGGGAATCCACTTCTTTTGGAGAATCCACAACTTCTGTAGGCAGCAAACAGCTTCTGTTTTCCATGGTGATGGATTTAGCTCTGTTTTCTCTCTTGCATTTGGGAGTGACTTTTGCACGATCACCTTTCCCTTGGTGGGTCTCCCTGATGCTTCTTTGTGCCCCTTCCTCCAGAGATAAAAAACATGTTTGAAAGAGAGAAATTATATCAGTCCTACATATGCAAAATACACTGTTTCACAACTATATACATTTTTATACATGTATACATGCATCATAAACCAGCACAACCACTTCTGTTAAAATATTTCAATCACTCCAGGTACGGATTTGTCCCTTCACAGATACTCCTCACCCTGGGCACTGCCCAGGGCAGGGAAAACTCCCGAAAAAGAAGTGGTCCACTCATTTTGGAGGCCAAGATATTTTAATGTGAGGGGGTTATGAGGGGCTACGAGGGAGATAGGAGGAGCTGTGAGCGGGCTCTGAGGGGCTGTAAGGGGGATATAAAAGGCCGTGAGTGGGATATGAGGGGACTCTGAGGGGCTGTGAGGGGAAAATCCTTAATAAAACAGATTAACGCTTTCCACGTCTTTCTTCCACACTGCGGGGGCCGGACTCCCTTCACAGGGGTTGGGGGGGGGGCGGTTTGGCCCCTCAGAGCCTTCCCCGCGGCCCCGGCGCGTGGCGCTCACTGCGCAGGCGCAGAGGGAGAGGCGCGAAGGGCCCCGCGCATGCGCGCTGAGCGGGCGGGCGGTTGCCGTGGAGACGCGTCGGCGGGG
>VZTA01027654.1:255918-294330 GCA_013398855.1 Mohoua ochrocephala
AGGTGGGCTGGCCTGCCGGGTGACCCCCCGAGAGATGCCCTCGGAACGGGCCTCTGCACCCTCCCACACCCGCTCCAGGTGGTACCTGGTACCCCCTGAAGACACTCTCTGGGAATCTGGTATTCCCTCAGACCTCCCTCTAAATCCACGGGAGACTTGGGACCCCTAAACTCGGCGATATTCATAGAACTGTGGAATAGTTTGGGTTAGAAGACAAATGGTTTGGGTTAGAAGACCTTAAAGACCATCTCATTCCACCCCCTGTCATGGGCAGGGACACCTTTCACTAGCCCAGGGTGCTCCATGTCCCATCCAACCTGGCCTTGGACACTTCCAGGGATCCAGGGGCAGCCACAGCTTCTCTGGGCACCCTGTGCCAGGGCCTCAGCACCCTCACAGGGAACAATTCCTTCCCAATATCCCATCTATCCCTGCCCTCTGGCAGTGGGAAGCCATTCCCCCTTATCCTGTCCTTCCATCCCTTGTCCCAAGTCCCTCTCCAGCTCTCCTGGAGCCCCTTTAGGCTCTGGAAGGGGCTCTGAGGTCTCCCTGGAGCCTTCTCCAGGTGAACACCCCCAGCTCTCCCAGCCTGGCTCCAGAGCAGAGGGGCTCCAGCCCTTGGAGCATCTCCATGGTTTCCTCTGGACTCGCTCCAACAGATCTGTGCATTTCTTGTGTTTTGGGCTCCAGACCTGGATGCAGCACTGCAGGTGGGGTTTCACAAGAGCAGAGTAGAGGGAGAGACAATTCCTCCAGGGAGCATGTAACCCCTGAACCCACCCCAAGGGAACCTCGTGGTCCCTCAGACCATCCTCTAACTCCCCCAAGACGCCTGGTACTTCCTGAATTCGCCAGATGTCCCTGAGATGACTTGATGCCCTTTGAACCCATGTCCTGGGAACCTCCAACTCGCCAGACCCTGGTACCCTGGACATGATCCCTAAAGAACCTGGTGCTCTGTAAACTCATTTGATGCTCCCCTGCAGATTTAATATCCACTTAACTCTTCCCCCAGGGACATGGTGTTTCCCAAAGCCACCAAATACCTGGACTCACTTCTGGGGAACCTGAATGCTCTGTCCCCACCTGGTATCCTCTGATCCCACCCACAGCAGACCTGGTACTCCCATCATTCTTCCAATGATATTGAACATTGCAATCTGTTCCCAAGGGACCAAGTATCCCTGAGCCAACTTTCCAGGGGACTTGGTGCTTTTAATCTTGTCCCCAAGGAATCCATCACATCATGAACTCATCTTACAGCCCTGAATTCCTCCTGATGGCTTTGGAGAGAAAGACACACACACCCCTCCTCCTTCTCATTTGTGAGAGCCTCATTTGTGAGCCTCATTTGAAATTCCAAAAGCTTTTTCCATAACTGTCTGCAAACTCACCCCTTTGGATATCCAGTTCCCCTGAATCCATCCAATAATTCCCCCAGCGGTTCATGAGATACCCCAAGGGAAATCTGCAAACTCGCCTTACAGTCCTGAAACCTGATTCCCTCAGGAAAACTGCTGCTTCTCTGAGCCATCTGAGTTTTCCCAAAGCAAAGTGTTCTGAACCTTCAGCTCATTCTGATGCTACCTTGAACCAAGTTCCTTAAATTCACCTGAAACCTCCTCAGCTGGATATACACAGGAGAACCAATGCTGATCAAACCTTGAGCACTCCTCCACTAGGAATTAATCACCTAAATCATCCCGATATTATTATTATTTCGTGGACATAATTTATTTATTAGATAGAAACACCTTGAAGTCACCACTCTCATTGGCAACTAACACCTTCCTGATAGCCCTTCCTCCAAAGCTCTGATACTTCCCAAACTGCTCTCCTGGTGTTGCCTGGAGAACTGAATCCTTGACAGTCCAGGTCTGGAACCTGATAACCTGATGGGAGAACTGGTATCCCCCCACAGAACTGGTGCCACCACAGCTTCCAGGATCATCCCCAGGAAGTGACACACTCTCGACTGCTCCCAGATTCCTTGGAAGAAGCAGTCTCATCCTCATCCTCTGCACCTGATACCTAAATGAGGAAGCAGCCTCTCCTTTTCCCCATCCAATGGTCCAGGCACTGAGGACCTGATAACCCTAAATCCTCCCAGTGTCCTCTTTAGGAACTGGTGCCACAGAGAACCGATGCTTCCATTTATTTCTCTGATACACTAAAAAAAAAAGCCCACAAAAAGCCAAAAAAGGGGTTATTTCATGCCTGGTTTGGGCACACCAGGGATTTACGGCCTCCCTAGAGAGTATCTTTGACAGAAAACATTCCTGGCTGCATTCAGCTTCATACATAAAAATTACTTGTCATAGAATCATGGAATGGTTTGGGTTGGAAGGGACCTTAAAGAACATCTCATTCCACCCCCCGCCATGGGCAGGGACACCTTCCATTAGACCAGGCTGCTCCAAGCCCATCCAACCTGGCCTAAATCAGTGACAACTGAGTTCTCCAATAGTAAATGGAGTAAATTTCTCATAACAAATAATCATCCAGTCATAAAGGTTCTCTCAGAATTATTATCAGATAATAATATTTCCTTGAAATCATTTATAACATCTTGGAAATCTGCAATTTTCCAATCTATCAAATCGGCATCACACCACTTGGTTTCCAAATGAATACTGAGAAGTTCTGAAGGAAACCTCTGTGTTCAGATAAAGTCTTGTTACTGCTTAGTGCTCACGGGACAGGGAAACAGGGAGAGGGAATGGTGCTTGTGTGAAGTGTTACAGACTTGGCAAAAAGGAGGATTTAATTCAGTGGCATTTCTTCAGATAAACACTGGCAGCAGCCGAGATTAGGAGTTTACATTCTGGGCTTTCCCTTTTAAATTTGCATTGGTCACCTGATCCTGTGAGATGTTATCTGGCATCCAGGCTCACTTTGGGAGAGCTTATCCGCTCAGGAGCTTTATGAATCAATGAGGTGCTTTCTTTAGGCAAATGTGGGCTCTTAAAAGCCTGTACACTTCTGACAAACGCTGATACTGCTCAAATTAAAGACAAACTTCCTGGTTTTCCTTGAATATTTTTCCCACAGCTTTCCCTTGGTATTTATTTACCAGAAGGAAGTGGCAGTTCTGTGGCAGTTTATAAGATGTTCTGCTGACATGTCTTCGGACAAATCTTGTTTTCACCTGTTTTCCTCACTGCTCTTTCCATTGCAAGATCTATAGTAGCTGTTTAAAGAGAAAACAGGGAATTGTGTGGAATTCAAGTGGGGCCTTGAAGGTTATAAATAAGATTAGAGGCTTAACCATGAGGGGCGAGGGAGGGGGTGGAGAAGAAGTGGTTTGCATGCCTGAGGTTGGACTGACTGCAAGTCTGGGGCTGGAAAAGGAGCTGAAGCTTGTTCTCTCAGCACTAGAAATGCGTACAACTCTGTTTTACTTGGCAAAAGTCAAGAGGTTTTATTATCAAGGACTCATAATTTCCCCTGTTTTCTCTGGAGCTTTAAGTGTTGAAAGCCCAGTGGGACCAGGCAGGCTCTCGGAGTGCAGGTGAGGTAGCACGTGTGGCGGAGTGTGCAGCAAGTGGAAGAGTTTGATGTCACTCGAGTCTGACCCTGCTCTTCAGCAGTGAAGAACAGGAGTGGCTGACAGAGATCAGGTCCTGTTCGTGGCTCTGATTGAATGCAGCCCTGGGAGAAGGACTTGGGGCTGCTGATGGATGAGAGGCTGGGACCCAGAAACACCCCCATGCCCTGGGCTGATCCCCCAGCGTGGGCAGCAGGGGAGGGGGCGGTTCTGCCCCTCTGCCCCGCTCAGACAAGACCCCACCTGCAGAGCTGCCTCCAGCCCTGGGATCCAACAGCAGAAAGATGTGGAACTGCTGGAGCAAATCCAGAGGAGGCCACAGAGATGCTCCAAGGGCTGGAGCCCCTCTGCTCTGGAGCCAGGCTGGGACAGCTGGGGGTGTTCACCTGGAGAAGAGAAGGCTCCAGGGAGACCTCAGAGCCCCTTCCAGGGCCTAAAAGGGCTCCATCAAAGATGGGACAAACTTTTTAGCAGGGCATGTAGCAACAGGACAAGGGATGATGGTTTTAAACTCAAAGAGGCTTAATTTAGATTAGATATAAGGAAGAAGTTTTTTACAAAGAGAGTGGTGAGGCCTGGCACAGGTTGCCCAGAGAGGCTGTGGCTGCTTCATCCCTGCAAGTGTCCAAGGCCAGGTTGGACGGGGCTTGGAGCAACTTGGGATAGGGGAAGGTGTTCCTGCCCACGGTACAGGGTGGAACAAGATAATCTTTAATGTCCCTTCCAACCCAAACTGGTGTACGATTCTATGACTCTGTTGAGAGGTGATAAAACAACTGAGGTGATTTTGTATATTCCATAATTGCAGTTCTGTGAGCGTGACATGCCTCGATTTAACCCGGCAAAGAAAATCCTGTATCACGCCCAGGGGAGAGTTAAGAAAATAAATAACAATGGAATACACAGAGGGTGCACAACAGTCAAGGGAGCACCATAAGGCAGTAACTGAGGTCCCACGGTGCTCTGTACTGCTGACAAATAGGGTAGGGAACAAAGGGCTGGTGAGATAAATACCAGGGCAGATAAAGTGCTGACACGCTGTTCTAGGCACTGAATATGGTGGCAGTCAGGAAATTCAGTGATTTAAGGTCTCCCGGAGTCTGTGGCAGTGCAAGGATCTGAGTTCACTCTCGTGCTTTGTACATCCACCACACACTGTTTTTTCCACTTTCTCAATCTGAGTGCAAAATCTGATTTTAAATGACTGCTGCAGTAGTTTATAATAAAATGCTGGGGATGTGTGTGGGGGGAGACATTCTTGATGTTGCACTCTCTTACTGGGTTTTTTTTGTGCTTCCAGTAGCTGTATCTACTAAATTCATGCAGTATTTTGATAGCTGGATTTCCTTCCAACAGAAAACATCTTTTCATCGGTCCCAGACACTGGACTTCAAAAATGGATATGCCTTTTCCCGGCTGCCAAGAGAGGGGGTTGGCGGGGACACACTCTTTGCAAATCAGCTCTCTCAAGATGAATTAGATGATTTATGCACCAGGGGATCCACACTGACCTATGGGCAAGTCAGGAGGTCTGCACCTTCCAGCTTCACTCCAGCGTTCGTGGCCTATGACAAAAAGGTATAAAGAAGCTGATTCCAGGAATATCGCTGGCCAAATTCGGAGACATAAACAGTCAGCTCCAGGGTTCACGGGACTGCGTACAGCAGTTTTCAGATGCCAGAGCCCTTAGTCAGAGACAGCTGAATCCCAGACTGAAAGAGGCTTTCTTTGCTCGGGAGGAGGATTATAGTACGTAAACGATGTAAGACATTCCCTGCAAGTTACACTCGAGCATTTCCAGCAGGCTCTGGAAAAGAGGTTTGATTATCTCTGGAAAGCTCCAGTTTATAAGCATTGCTCTGTCAGCCACAGCCTGGTGTTTTGTGTTTCCAAAACTGTGTTGAGGTTGTAACTGAGCTTTAACTGGAAAAGTCAGTCTGCAGTGGGAACCCTGGTAGCCTGTTTGACCGTGGTCTATCTATTTATGCTTGTGTTGGTCACCACAGCGTGTCACAGCCTGAACTGCTCCATTAGTGCTTCCCATGTTACATCTTGGTAATCATATCAGACTGGGAGGTGGCTCTGTGTCTGCTCGGAGCAGTCCTGAGCTGACCCTTGGTTTTCAGGGTGCCGATGTCCCAGGCTGCAACCTGCAGCCGTGGATGGAGCAGCTGCTGCAGCAGGAGCTGCAGGGCTCGGGAGCTCAGCATGTGCAGGCTCTGCAGGCTGCCAGCCCTGCCAAAGCTGTCTGCAGCCAGCCAGCCCTCAGCCCGGCTGTCACACAGGCTGGGGAACAGATGTGTTCTGTTAATTACTGAGGCTGTTCCTTCAGAGTAATGTAGATGTTGCTGTTTAATCTGTCAGGTCCTTCTCTGCCCCTTCCTTCAAGCCACAGGAGCAGCAGGGGCCCCAGTGCTGCTGGGGATGTCACAGTCCCTCGTGGGGCGCTTTGCTGACTGGTAGGAACTTGCTGGCTTTATCATTCCTTCATTATCCAGGCCTCTGGGCTGATGTAGGCTGGGTATGCAAGGCCTGATTGGCCACCTACACCTTCTTAGGGGCATTGAATGATCTTGGAGGGAATATTCCTCCTACTTCTGCCAAGCAGAGGGACTGGCTGATTAGTTCCCTTGTTTCCCCAGCACAAATCAGCTTTTGCTGTCGGTGCTGAATAGATGTGACTTCAGATCATGGAAAGGTTTGGGTTGGAAGGGACCTTAAAGACCATCTTGTTCCAGCCTCCCTGTCTGGCAGGGACACCTTCCACTAGACCAGGTTGCTCAGAGCCCCTCCGGCCTGGCCTTAAAATGATGACCTATTCAGATTTTAATATCCTCAGATGTGGTTGAACTCTTTACTAAAATCTCTTGATAACTTTCCTCAGTCAGGGCTGTAAAGCTGACAAATGAAGAGCTGTGTGTGTCAGTAAAGTAGATTACTGTCAGCAGCCAAGCACCTGGCAGTAGGTGAAACAGCAGGTGATCAACAAGTAGGGAAAGGCTGTATTTTCACACTTGTCTCACGCACACCAAATTTGCAAAAGGCACATCTTGACTAAAGCCCTCCTGGTGCCTCTGCTGCCACTCACAGATTAGGCCACAGCTGTCTTTGAAGATTTTGTAGAATCTAACCCAGTAATGTTGCACCGCCAAAGCAAATTACGAATTAATTTTTGGCCTTGATAGACTAATCACGGTGTTCAATTTGTGTCTTTCTCTCTCCCTTTGTTTTATTGTCCCTTGGGCAGGTTTTGAAGTTCGATGCCTACTTCCAGGAGGAAGTTGCTATCTCTGCAGAGGAGCATTACCGGATCCGCCACGTGGGCATCTACTACTACCTGGAAGATGACAGCATGTGCGTCATCGAGCCTAAGGTGAAGAACTCGGGTCTGGTTCAAGGCAAACTCATGAGACGCCACCGGGTGCCCAAGAACGAGCAGGGGGATTATTACCACTGGAAGGATCTGAACCTGGGCATCGACCTCACCATGTACGGCAGGACCTACCGCCTGGTCAACTGCGACTCCTTCACCAAGGTGTGTTGTGGGGAGAACACTGACAGAAAGACTCCTGGGAGCTACAGGATTTTAATTACCTGGGAGAGCGCAGCAGTTTGCAGCTGAAGCTTTCGTGATATGGGTGCTTGCAGTCTTTCATTTTGCTTTTTGTGTAGATTTTTTTCTTCAGGCCAAAGAGGAGTTCAGGGTATGACATTTGCTCATTTGCTGAGGGCAAGTTAGCTGCTCAGTGGTTTTGCTCCAGGATTGCTGGCAGTCCATCCTTTGTCCTCAGGACTTCTCTTTACAATACAAATTCTAAGTTCATGTCTGGGCAGTTTAACTGCTTAGAGTCCACATGAAACATTGTGCATACATGAGAGGGAAATTAGTGATCCTGACTCCTTTCTGAATGAATATTCCTCTGTTAAGAACAGTGGAAGGGAATACAAGCAGTAACTGCACACATCCACAGCCGAGCCTTGAGCCATGGGTTGAGAATCATGGTATGAACTGACCTTTCTGAGAGAGCTTATTCATTGCCTGCTTTTCTATTTCTGGCTATTTTTGTGCCAGTAAATGAGATAATAACGACCCAATAACAAGAAATAAGCATCACCAGTACACTGGTATCCTGCTGGGTTGTCCCCAATATAATCTCAGCCCTGGTCAGCTCCTATTCTTCCAGGCCAGGGAACCATTCCCAATAGGTGAGTTACATGCAGTCAACCTGTCCTGGAGGCTGGGAGAGTTTAGATCCAGGCTTTTCCTTGCCAGTTGGCCTCAGTGCCCAGGAATGTTCCCAAGCATGTGTAATATATTGGTATAAATGTGGCTGTGGGGCCAGCTCTGCCAGAACTGGGTGACTGTTAAAGGCAGTTCACATCAAATGAAGAGCTGGTCTTCGTGTTAATATTGATGGAAAACATGGAATGAGCTATGTGGGTCTACATCTCAAGGCCAATAGTCTATTTATCAGTTATTGACACCTTCCAGACCAGAGAATAGTGAGTCTGAAAGTGTGAACCTGCCTTGTGAGTCTCCAGAGGGATCTCATATTCCTGTGGGAGATGTTTGCAAAGGTGCTTCCTGGGCTGAATGTTTTCATGGGCCACTTCCCAAAGCTAAAAAGGCAACCTGACTTCAGAGGTTGTTTTGGGTGATTGATGCAAGTCCACGAGTAACACCCTGGATTTTGTTCATCATCCAAGGTAAGCAAAAAATCCCTTTATAAACAAGCAGATTGCACACTTTCTGTGGGAAAAGTACTCCTGAAAGATGGAATAAAGCTGCCACTGACACATATCCTTGTGCCTGAAGGGTCTTGATGTGCCTAGTGTGGGTGACACTAACTTACTGTCTGACACAGCCCTAAGTTCTTGCAAATTCAGGCTGACTACATCTGTGTTTATACACAATTTAATCTTTTTCATTTACATAAAAGAGACCAACTGACAGTTATCTTCCATTTAAAGCCCTAAGGCCAAGGGAAACTGTGCTCAAGCGAAATCTGAGTTAGGATGTTCAGGACAGGACTACTCTGATTAATTAAAGGGTAAGCAAAGCTAAGAAGCAGCTTAAACAAATGTATTTATCATCTGTTGTATTTTGCTGTCGCAGTAGAGTTCTGTGTGAGGAATGAACTTGCAGCATCCTGACCTCACTCATCTCAGCCCACTTGTAACCTCTAGTCACCTCTTACCTTCAGAACTCCTGGCAGCACTAACGCCTCAGATGACCTTCCTAGGTGTTCCTGGAGAGCCAAGGGATTGAAGTGAACCCTCCAGAGGAAATGGTTTTGGATCCTTACACGGAACAACGTCGGACGCCTGTGCAAAAACCCAACGTGCCCGCAGGTCCCGACCCCTTCAGGCAGTTTCTGACCTATGACACAAAGGTGAGAGAGCTGGGGATTACCCAAATTATTGTATCATTACCCACATCATACTGGTGAGGCACCTCCAGTCCTGTGTCCTGGTCTGGGCCCTTCACTTTAGGAAAGACATTGAGGGGCTGGAGCATGTCCAGAGAAGAGAACAGAGCTGGGGAAGGGGCTGGAACACCAGGAGCGGCTGAGGGAGCTGGGAGGGCTCAGCGGGGGGAAAAGGAGGCTCAGGGGGAACCTTGTGGCTCTGCACAACTCCCTGACAGGAGGGGGCAGCCAGGTGGGGGTCAGTATCTTCTCCCAGGCAACCAGCAAAAGGACTGGAAATGGCCTCAAGTTGTGCAAAGGGAGGTTTAGGTTGAATTGAGAAGAATTTCTTCACAGAAAGTGTGATTAGACATTGGAAGGGGCTGCCCAGGGAGGTGGTGGGGCCACCATCCCTGAGGAATGACTGGATGTGGCACTCAGTGCTCTGGGCTGGGTGACAAGGTGGGGGTCAGTCAGAGTTGGACTCAGTGATCTTCCAGCCTAAAAGATTCTGTGATTACAGTGAACATGTGCTATTGAAACCCAGGTCTTGTGAGTGTCTGCAACCTCACTCATTCTAAATCGTCTCAGTCTGCTGAACAGACTCCAAATTTGCTCTTTTCTTGGCTTTAGTGAGAAACAAAACCTTTTATGTTTTTTTTTCTGGGCTTTGTGCCTTGTAAACAGCTCCTCTTTGGATTGCAGAGCCTGTGCTCAATATCATCCATTACTCTCTTGCTTTCTGTTGGGGTGAGATAAGCCACCTGCCTCTGGAATTTAGCATCCAGATGAAGTTCTCTTAGGAATGGTCTTGCTGCATCCACTCCTCTCCTACCCCAAAATATTGATGCCAGGGGCCAGAGCAGACAATTTCAGGCAAACACAAATGCCCCTTGCTCTGACTCAACTCTCCCTGTGTCTCTCCTGCCTCTTCAGGAGATGAACCTTGGGGAACTCTTGAGCACCTCAATGTGATAAGTTTGATTTCTGGGGCATCAAAAGATGATTCTGATCCATGTTTGTCTGCTTCTTTCTTCTCCACCCCAGGTGCTTCGCTTCTATGCCATATGGGATGACACCAACTGTGCCTTCGGTGATCACCACCCTTGTGTCATCCATTACTTCTTGGCGGATGACACCGTGGAGGTTCGGGAAGTGCACAGGAGGAATGATGGGAGAGACCCGTTCCCAGTACTGATGAGACGCCAGCGCTTGCCCAAAATCTTTGCGGACAAGAACAGTGAGTTTAGATTGTCATATCCATCTGTGCTAAAGTGTCGTTTCATGGTCAAAAAAAAGTTCTTTAAATGATCACTAAATTCTTTATCGTTTGGGAAACAGTGGCAGGACAGCAGTACCAACACCTTCCTGGAGCTATTTGTACACCTTGCTTTTATATCCCTTTTCTCTAGGAAATGTTGACATCTCCCTGATTAATTTATTTTCCCTTCTGCTCCCTTGTCCTTAGAGAACTTCCCAAGCTGTGTGCTGGAGATCACTGACCACGAGGTGCAAGAGTGGTACTCACCTAAAGATTTTGCTATTGGCAAAAGCATCACCCTCCTTGGACGCACCTTCTTAATCTATGATTGTGACAAGTTCACGCAGGACTTCTATCGTGAGAAATATGGCATCACAGACTTCCAGCCAGTGGATGTAAATAAGAAACCAACTGAAAAAGCTCCACAGGTACTGCAAACAATTTCTCAAATGAAGAGAGGAAAGGAAGCAGTTGGTGTAAGCTCTTAGAGGTCACAGCTTAGTAAGAACCTGTAGGAAACAAGTTCAGCTTAAAGAAAAAAGTAATTTGAAAAAGACAAGGCAAGAATGGCCATAATCAATGTAAGAATGGCTGGTCTTATATTACAGAACTCTCCCTCACTCTCCAAAACAGTGCTGCCAAGTCCAAACTGCCTACTGGAGATGGTCACAGCCCTTCCTTTGTTACCTCCCAAAGTGAGCCCAGGAGTGGTTTGGAGTTGTGGCTTAGACCACAGACACGGTGGGGATTAGGTTACCAGTGTAACTATTTGATGGCTGAGTTCCTGTGCATGGGAAGGTTTAGTTGGAGCTGGATGATTTTAAGGTCCTTCTCAACCCAAACCATTCTATGGTTCTTTAATAGAGCCATAACCTCTTTATTCAGAGAAATGACTTGGCTTTCTGAGTTCGTATTCTAAAGGTTCCAACTAAACCTTCCAAATCTGGTGGGTTTTGATAAGTGCTCTTGTAAACTTTGTCTTGTTCTTAGTTGCAGCTGTTCATGGTTGGTATCTCCTCTGGATGCAGGTAATTCCTCCCTATAATGGTTTTGGCATCCCTGAAGACTCTCTCCAGAACTGCCTCAGTCTGTTTCCAAAGCCTCCACGGAAAGATATCATTAAGATGCTGGAGAATAACCTCAAGGTCCTGCGGTACCAGGTGGCCCTGGTAAGTGCTTTCCTTGGTGGAACAGTGCCAGGAGGATGGGAGGAGCAGCCTGCCCAGACAAGGCTGTTGGCAAATTCTCCTTTGTGCCAGCGGGAAAAGAGAGCTCCCCGAGCCAACGCGAGCGTCCCCGGGGGGATGCCGTGGGGTTATTGTGTGCTTGCTGTGACAATTGGCAGCTCACAAAACTAGAAAAAAAAACAAACCAAGGCCTGAAAGTACAAACCAGACCTGCTACAAACCCACAGCCATTTATGGAAAAACTCCCTGTGCCGCTGCTATGTGACAGATGGCCCCGGCTGAAGCAGTCTGCGCTGGGCACTGTGCCTCTGTCTGCCTGAAACCACTGCCACCAGCCAGAGCTCGATGTCTCTGCTGCTGGCTCCAGCACCTGTCCTTCTCCAGGCCGCTGCTGGCTGCAGCAGCCAGCAAGGAGCTGTCCTAGCAGAGCAGCCAAGTGCCAGTGTAGAGGCTGGAAAACCCACAGAAATGGTGCTTTCCACCCACAGCAGCAGCCAGGCCCTGGCCTTTGTGCCAGCTTTCCAGCTGGTTTATGCAAGGAGCCTCTGGCACGTCCAGCAGCAGCGATGGCATTTCCTGTGCTGCCTGGTGCCTGCCCTCTCCAAACACTCCGGCTGAATAAAGGCTGGTTTCTTTTCCCTATTGTGCAGGAGCTCCCTAAAGGTCACAGCTGAGGAGTTAAGATCCACTTAACTTTAAACTAAGCGAGTAAACCCACTGGTGTGTCAGGGGAGTGACTTCCTGTGACTAAGAGCTGAAGCAGCACCAGCCTCTCTCAGGCATTCAGCATAATGAAAAATGTAACTTTAAATCTGAATTTTATAACCTCTCTGGGATGAATCACTCCATATAGGATATTCCTTTCTCCTGCATTACTCAGGCTGTGGAAACACTGAATATATTTGGTAACTTCAGCCCAGATTCTGCTTCAGTGGCTTCAGTAAAGCGAGCAACCTTTGAAATTCAGATCCTTAGTGCTGTCTAGGGCTTTGTTACGTTATGTCAGCACACCAAGTGCTTTGTTTAGTCAGCCATAAAAAAAAGCTCTGGGTGCTCATGAGTGGGTTACTGGGTACTCCTAAGCACCCCAGGAAAGGAAAACCTGGTTCAAATGCTGTGTTCCAAACCCGCTGCCTTTCCTCTAGGAATCACCAGTGCCTGAGGACAAAAATCGTCGTTTCATCCTCTCCTATTTCCTCTCTGATGACACGATTGGCATCTATGAGCCCCCAGTCAGAAACTCTGGCATCCCTGGAGGCAAATACTTAAAAAGGACCAAGGTTACCAAGCCAGGGTCTACTCCAGAGAAGCCCATATACTATGAGCCCTCTGACTTCACCATCGGTTCTACAATTGAAGGTAAAATCCAGCCTGCATTTATAATCCTCTGCTCTGAAATGTCATTTATTGCATGGACAGTGCAAATCCCTTCCTTCACTTGAAAGATCTGCTGCTTCTGGGTCTCACCACATTTGAGTTTCCACATCAGCAGCTGGTGTGCATTGATCCAACTTTGTTACTGTCACTGTGTGAACCTTGAATCAGTGAAATTATTCTTACTTTGAGAAGTGAAACAAGTAGCAGAGCTGGCTCAAAGCTGAGCCCAGCCACAGGAGAGGAATCCTGCTCCCTCCTGGATGAAGAAATCACTTTAACCCATGCTAAAACACAGGTAACACTACTTCTTTAATGCTTCTTCCCTAGTGTTTGGCCACAGGTTTGTGATCATTGATGCTGATGAATACGTGCTGAATTATTTGGAGAGAAATGCAGAGAGTTTCCCTGCAGCAACAGTGCAATCCATACGGGACCATTTCCACCCACAGCAGGTGGTAGTGGAGACTGCCAGCAGGTAGGCTACAAAGAACGGGCTGGTGGGGCTGAATAAGACTCAGGGTTGACAAATAAGGGCATTTTCAGCAGCCTCCCTGGGCTCCAGCCTCCTGCTCTGCTGGTGGTTCAGCTCTAAGGGGCTGTGTTTGTCACATACTGAGGGTGTGAAGTGTGTACAGTAAAATGTTGCTGCTGCTGCCGGCCCCAAAACCTCATGGGACAGCTCTGGCTCAGCAGCAGAGGCAGAGCAGTGGTCACAGCACCAAGCCTGACTTCGAGAAGCCTTTGGACTTTCAGCCAAATCATGGAATCACAAAATGGCCTGGGTTGGAAGGACCTTAAAGATCATCTCATTCCAACCCCTGCCATGGGCAGGGACACCTTCCACTAGACCAGGTTGCTCCAAGCCCTGCCCAACCTGATTTTAAACACTTCCAGGGATGGGGGACACATCTTTTCCCAAAAGGCATCAGTTCACTGTAACAGATGCTGCCAACTTGAGCTGCTGGATGGGTGCAGGCTCAGCAGGTGGTGGGGGGAGTCTTTTTTTGGGCATTTGTTCCTTCTTTGCTTATCAGCTCGTCAGAGCCTAGACCACATCCTCTTTTTTAGCTGTCTGGACCCAGTTTGTGCGACCCAGTAACAACCCTGTTACCTCAGAACGTGGTTTGGAGGCAGCTATATCATGGCTCTGGTTGAAACTCCCACAGTTTCTGACACCGTGGAGCACACGAGGAAATGCTCCTTGTTCACACAAGTGTCACAGCCAGGCTGCCAGAATGAGTTTTGACATGAAATCCTGTCATTCCTTCCTTCTGCAGTGGCTTCCCCAAGAAGGACCTGGATGATTTAATTGTGGAGGTTCAGAAAGAGCTGAAGCTCCACCACGAGCCCTTCAACACCAGGAAGTTTCACGAGGCGTTCCATCACTTTGACCCGGAGGGCTCTGGCTTCCTGGATAAAACAAGATTTTTAAACGTTTGCGACAGGTTCCACGTGCCGACCAGCACCATTCTTCTGAAAAAGGTCAGATGGAAGGGGTGCTGTGCATGGGGAATTCCCCTCCTACAGCTCTTCCAAAAGGTCTCTAAAAACCAACCCTAGGCAGCTGCTCCAGCCTACAAAGGGGAACAACTTCCAGAAAAGGGCACGAGAGTCCCGGTTCAGAAAAACCTCTGAGCCTGTGTCTTAGAGGAGGTAATAATTGCTGTCCTCTAAGGAAAGGGAAGAAATGTTATCCAGCTTGCCCCCCGTGTTTGGCTGCTCTGTTATGTGTGAAAATTCCTGCTGGTTCAAGTCTTGGATGAGTAGAAGAGGTTGTATATCATGATAAAGGTCAGGAATCATGGTAGAGAGCAGGGACAGGCTCCTGCAGAGCTTGGAGTGTCTGTGATGGCTCCAGCACAGCTGGGATTGAGTAGAGGTGACCCCAAATATTGTCCCCAAAATAAAACAATAATAATAATAATAATAATAATAATAATAATAAAATAAATTAGAATCATAACCCCCTGGCTAACACTTGCTGGGCACTATGAGCAACAAACAGCACCTGGAGATCCCAGTCTGCAAAGCAGAAAATGTGAGGAAAACTGAGGGAAAAATTCCTGCAATGAGGATAGAGGAGGATCCTTTCAGGAATATGAGTGGCAAGGATGTTTCCTCAACATCATGGGATAGGCAGTAGATGAGTGGCCAACAAAGGGGAACTCGGACTTTGGAGAAATCTAAAATCCAGAGGGAGTATTTCCCCTGCTAAAATAAAAACTTTCCTAAAGCAGCCAGCTGTGAGCATCACAGCCATGGTTAGAAAGGTGCAGGGGCAGGGGATTTGTCTCTGAATGTGGGAGGAATGAAGTCCCTGACCAGCACCCAGGGCTTTGCTGCACCAGAGTTCATCAGAGCTCGTTCTGCCCTGAGGAATTTACAGTGTGCTGACAGTCCCTGCTCCACTCTGACAGTGGGAGAGAAGTAACATTCCTAAAATTATGTGGAGAACCTGTGACAATTGAAGCTAAACTCCCACATTTGAGCCCCAGTCTAGGACCTGTGCACTAAAAACATCCATCTTCTCCGAAATCTTAATCGCAGTGTTCCCAGAGCCCTGGGAAGCACGGCAGGGCTGTAAATGAAACATATGGCAGAGAGTTCACTGCTGGGAGAGGAGCACAGCTGTCAGTCACAGGGCAAACCCCAGCGAATCTGTCTCCAGGCGACAAGGGGAAGAAGAATCCTTTCAAGGAATTGTGATATTAGACCTTTTCCATCTCGCTGGGTGTCAGAAGGAGATTAGTTATGCAATTAAAGAAACAAAAGCCTTCTTTCTTCCCCTGAAGCACACAAAGGCTGTGGCTCTGTAACACAATGCAGGGTCAGGCACGGGACACCAGAACTGGTTCATTAGTGGGGCTGTCACCGAGCTCAGTTATCTGTGTCTCCCCTTTATGCCATGTGCACCCACCAAAGTGACACCAGGGGACAGGAACTGTTCACACACACTGCCCCCACCCCACTTTTGGGCAGGCATTTCTGCACCATTTCCTGTGGCCCATCTCAGTCTGTGGCCATGCTTTGTGTTTTTGTGGCTCTGTTGCCACGCTGGTGTGGCCCAGAAGGAAATCAGGATTAAACTCAAACATTTTAACTCTTCTCCTTGCATAGATTAGTGTCATCTATAGGCGTTCAAGGTTGGACTTGAACCTTTAGATCATCGAGTCCAACCATTTAAGGGTTGGACTCAATGATCTAAGGGTTGGACTCGATCTTGCAGGTCTTTTCCACCCTTAATGGTTCTATGATTCTAAGTTTACCTGTGATTCTAAGCTTGCCTGTGATTCAGGACTACCAGGATGGGGAAATCCACATGGGGAAATAAAATCTCCTGCTCTGTCACGCAAGGAGATCCTCTGGGCACTTTCCCCTAAAAACAACCCCAATTTTGCAGCTTTTTCCAACTCTTTATGGTGTTTGCTGTGTTTTTTGTCCCCACAGCTGATTGACTACTGTTCCTGTGGAGAAGACAAGGTAAACTACCGTGACTTCCTTCTAGCCTTCCCCAGTAATCTTTTCCCTGAAGCTGAAGGACAGGACCAGCAATTGAATTCTCAGCTGACTTGAAGACACTGTACTTGAAGAAGGATGTTCTCGTTTTCACCCTCGCTTTATTCTCTCCCCCTTTCCCAGCTGATTCCACCCTCACTTTACCTTTTTTCCCTCCCTAACTTCTCCCTGCCCTTTCAGCCACCACCCAACTCAGCCTCACAACTGCTGGATGTTGAAATGAAACTTACAGGAGAAAAAAAATAAATTCTGAGAACCAAAGTCAGGTTCTTCTGTTGTTTTCTCAACCTTTTAGTGCAGTACTTTAGAGAGCTAAAGCTCTCTGGAGCCTGGAGTGAAAACCACTCCAGGTTTCTCTCAGATGGGCCTTTCACCTCCAAGTAGTAAAGACTGCCAGTTTAAATTGTTATTAAAATTGCAATAAAAATGTAGTTGCTATAAAAGCGTTTAAAAGTCTGTTTCAAATAGAATGGCTGGAATAGATAAAGATTAAAATAAGGGAGGGGGGGAACCTACAAAATGTGATTCTGGCTCTACTCAAAGAAGGGTGGTGAGTTCAGTCACCTGGAGGTAAGAGGGGTCTGGACACAAATCTGCTGACAGCAGCTCTGCATGCTTTAACAGAAAGTTGGGGGAATGGTGTTAGGATTGAGATCCCAGCTAAACCCACCTCACCCACCTGTCATCTCTCCAGACAGGTCTCCAAGGGAAAGGGAGCACAGTTGGCATAGCAATGGAGCCGTGACACTCGTGCTCCTCTCATTACTCATCTCCCCGTGAAGGAAACGTGGCAGGAGCCTTCTCACCCCCAGTGACACCTGCCAGGTGTTGCCATGGAGCACTCACAAAAGGCAGCTGTCGTGCACACAGAGAACAAAGCTCTGGGGAACAAAATGCTGCTTTAAATCAGCTTTTGTGCTGTGGAGTCCCACCTCCCCTCAGACAGCTGAGAGTCGCCACGGGCCGGCTCCCTCCTGTCTCCCCTTCTTCGGAAAGGTCACTGCTCTTCCCTTCTGGGCCCGTTTGCTGCTGCTGCTCACCCCAACCAAGGATCACTCCAGGGATCTCTGGTCCACCTTGGATCTCAAGAGACCAAGGACTTACAGATGAAATTACTGGAGCAGGAGAAAGTCAGAAAACTATTTTCTGCACAGGCTACGAAACCATAACCTAACCCTCAGCCAAGTGATGTCGTGTGCCTGGGGCCAGCTGCACAAAATACACAATATAGCTCACCAGAAATATGTGCCTAAACCACATCAGATAAATCATCTCCTACAAATACCCTTATCCTCCACTCCCTCTGATGAAAGCAGCCACGAATAATGAACTCTGGAGCAGCTGCCCGTGCTGTGGACATGGGAAATGTGGGAAGATGAATCCCAGCTGCAAGACCTTGGGGTGACAAGACAAGGGGGGATGGCTTTAAACTGAAAGAATAGATTTAGATTGAATATTGGGGGAAAAATTCTTCCCTGTGAGGGTGGTGAGGCCCTGGCACAGGGTGCCCAGAGAAGCTGTGGCTGCCCCTGGATCCCTGGAAGTGTCCAAAGCCAGGCTGGATGGGGCTTAGAGCAATCTGGGACAGTGGAAGGTGTCCCTGCCACATGCACAGCTTAGCAATAATAAAGCATCAGTGGAAACAGCACTGGAAGAATCTATGCCTTTTATTTATTCATTTCAGAAAAATACTTCTGCTGAGTTTATCACAAAAGTCACTGAACAACGAACAACAACAAACAAAATCCGTACAAAAACTGAAGTGACAGGAAGAATGAAACAAACAGGATAAAATACCAGGGACTGTTAATTTCCCCCACCCCTTCCAAAATCAGGAAATTTGCACTAAAGCACAAATATGGAAGAACAGAAATTTTCCTCGAGTTCCTTTGCTGACGTTTGACCAGTCGAGTTCAACATTTTCGAGGAAAAACTACACACCTCTGCCTGGCTTTTCCAGCAGCCATTCTTCCCAGAAAAACCCCACACACAGCCCCGAGGAGGGGGAACATACTTCACTGCTGGGCATGAAACCCACTAAACCAACCTTTCATCCCCTGTGAAGCTTCCTGGAAGGCTGCAAATCAAACCCCATCATCTCCAGCCACCGTTGACACAATTCGGGGTCCATCTACCAAAGGCAAGAGCCTGAGGCTGCTGTAACCCCCCCAAGGCACTGCAGCAAAGGCAGGGTGGCTCCAAGCTTCCAGAGGCACTTGGAGGCAAGGAAGAGACATCCCAGAGTGGCCACTCTTCCCTCCTACCAGGAAGCCTACCAAAAACACCTTTTAAAACAGTAAGTTGAGGGTAAGGGGACCTACAGGGGAACTGGAACTTGGCTACTACTAACCCAAACATGATGAGTAAGAAGAAAGAGTCCTAAACAACAACAACAACAAGACAAAACACGACTGTAATGCCCCATAATGTAAGAGTCACTCAAAAACTGTATGTGAAATGCTACATCTGTTCTTCCTCCACCCCTTTGTCTTCCCAAGCCCATTCTCCAACTACCTAAGACAAGGAGAGAGAAGTAGTGCTGGTATTTCACAGCTCTTCTAGGCTAGGACAGGAAAACTCTACACTTCCCCCCAAAAACCACAGGCTACTCAATTCCTGACCTCCTTAGGTTGGATAATGGATGCGGACGACTAAAGCAGCCTCAAGCCCGTGGGAAGGGTGCAAGGGATCGTGTCCCACTGGAAATTTTGGATCATCTCCATCGCCTTCTGCACTGTGGTGGACAAGAGCTCCTGTGAGGGGCTGGATCTTGGTGTTGGATTAAAAGCTGGACTTTGATGAGTTTGGAGGCGTTTTCCAACCTCACTCAACAACTCCGTGATGTTTCCTGCAGATGACACAGGGCTTGACAAGATGGGGCGTGAGAAGAGCATCCACTGAAGGAAAGTGAGCTCGTGGCATTTCATAGGCAGAGCGGCCAAGGACAGACTGACCACTAAGGGCTTGCAATGAAAATGCTCCAAGAAAAAGCTCTTTGGGCTGAAAGGAAGGCTGGACCTGCTGAGAAATGACACGGACACAGGAGCAGTTACTGCGGGCTTGCGGCCCAGGGATTGTGCTTGCACTGCAACACAGAGAGAGGAGCAGCCCACGGCTGATGGAGAGGGGATTGCAGACCTCCAGGATGACAGCAGATATCGCCTCACAACAAAGGCTCAGCTCAAAAAAAAACCAACCTGCCAGGTTTGGGTCTAACAGAAGGATGGGGATTTCTGAGGACTAAGGGGAAGGCAAAAAAAAAAAAGCCCCATCATCTATAGGTTCGAAAAAACCAAAACCATATAAAGAACACATGGAAATGCTTCAAAAACGAATGTCCCTTTTCCTGGTAGCTCTATCAAAAAGAAAATGAAAAACGTGTAAATGTAGCATACGTTGTACATACGTGGTAACGAGGGAGGGTGTTCAGCTACTGCTATAGTGCACAGAGGCTACAGCATAAGGCACTTGGGATACAAACCATCACCAGCTACTGTAGGAAGAGACAGCATTGTGCAAGTGGAAAAGCTGCCTGAAGCCAAGCAGGCAGGAGGAGGGATCATTCAGCAGCCGGGTTTTTGGGGGGCTCTGTGTGCCTGCTGTTAACAGAGTCAGCAGCTCGGCTGCTGCGAGGCACCGGCGCTGCGTAAAGTCCTGGCCGAGGCTCTGGGGAGGTGCCAGCCAGCAGTGGCTCCTGGAGGGCGCTGGCAGGGGATGGGAAGAGGCAGGAGAAAGGAAAAACCTCTCACACTCGACCTTTTCCATGTCTCCCCCAACATAAAGCTCTTTTCCCCTCGATCGCGCTGCACCGCGGGTCCCGTCGCTGCCTCTGAGCCAAAAAGTGATTTATTCTCCCAGCACAGGCTCCAAGGAGCAATGGCAAGGTACCACGAAGGGCTCTGCTCCAGCCTCCTTCCCCAGCTCCCCCGAAAAAAGGGAAAGCTCTCTCCTGCCAGTATCCCTCACTCGACACTCAGACCTTGTGGGGATTGAGGAACAAGTGTAATTTGACCAACTGTCCTCGGATCCCTGCACGTTTTCTCCCTCCAGCGCCTCCTCGACGAGGGGGAGGAAAGGACAAAAGACACCCAGATAAATGGGGAAAAAACCCAACTCAGCTCAAAGAGGGGCAGAAAATCAACTGTCACCCGCTCCTCAAAACGCGACTGGCGCGAAGGACAGCGGCGCCAGCCTCGAGCTGGAATTGCACTGGGAGAGAGCCGGAGTTCAGCTGCCCGAGGGGCTGAGCAGGGGGCACGGCAAGGATCAGTCCTGGACTGCACGTGGGAGAGCACCCCAGCTCCCCCCAGCTCAGCGTCCCTCCCCTTGTCCCGCCAAGGGAACGCGCCACGAGTCCCCTGTTCCTGCCGAGGCGAAGCAGAACTAAAGCTACGGCCGACTTCGCTGCACAAGAGGCACCAACAGCAAAGCCCAGCTCAGGAACCGCCCCCGAGGACAGTGTGGGGACAGAGGTGCCACGACTGCTCACCTGCCAAACCCAGCCTCAAGCGTGGCACCCCAAAAAGCAGCCCAGTGAGACGGCACCGAGCCACGAAACCCCGAGCAGATGCTGCTCCCCAGCAGAGTCAGCGAGGGATCGAGCCGTGGGATCTGGCTTTCCACAAAAATCTCCTGCCAGCACGTGGAGGTGGCAGCAGGCAGGAGCAAGAGGGGAAAGTGGTCTGCAGCAACAGATGGCCTCTGAGGTAGATTTGAGACAACTCCATCCGCCAACAGCTACGCGTCACAAGCCAGGCTTTTCCTAAAACGCAAGCTGCTCCTTGCAGCCCCGGCCTCCTTCCCCTTCCTTCCCCGTCGTCTCGTTCACAGCTCAGAAAGGGATGAAGGGGCGAGGATTTTTGGAAGAAACCCTGGATTTGATAGCACCTTGGGTGGATACAAGCGCTGTATCCTTTGGAAACAAAGAGTGAAGCTGGTGGCTGCCGATGGCACGGCTGGACTGGTACGGAAGGGACGAGGGAGGCTGAGGTGACAGCAAGAGGGGCACAGTCCCACTGATGCCAAAACCCTCTGCAGCAACCAGTTTGTCACCTGGATGTGGTCAGGAGCCACAAGAACACCAGGTCCACGAGGCACAGACAAGCTGGCAAAGGGCCTGGGCTGGCAGGAGCCAGGGCAGCGCTCGGAGCGGGGCAGGACTCAAGGATGCACGTGGACCTGAGGGTGTTGCTGCCCCACAACAAAACACCGAGAGCTGCAGAGCCCTGGGCTCAGCTCTTGGGGCTGGGAGGCCCAGAACAACCACACGGCAGCCAAGGGAAACCCAGCTGGGGCAAGCAAAGGCTGGGAGGTGGACCTTCCATATGAAGAGGGAAGTTCTCTCCCTTCTCTGCTGCCCAGCTCTGCAAAATTCTCAAAACCAGGGTTCAGAAAACCCCAGAGGTTAACCAGAGGTCCACCATGAGACAAGACAGGGTTGAACTTCCTCCATCAGACCCTGGTCTCTCTTTGCAGCATCACCATCCTGCCGAGCGCTGGCCAGGTGTGCCCCATCTCACCTGAGAGCACCCCTGAGCCTCAGATCTCACAGCCCCAGCACATTCCCCCAGGAACCTGATCCCAAAACACACATTTGGTGCCTTCAAGCTGTCGTGGCCCTGTCCCAGGGGCTCAGGGAAGCACCATGAAGAGAGGGGAGGAACATGCTGTAGGAGAAAAAAGGATTGTTTGGAACCATCTACGATACATTTGTAACCATTAACCAAAACAACCGAACACTAAAATAGAAAAGAAAAAAATAAAATTGGTTTACGATCAAACAGAGGAAGGCAAAACCAGGAGGGCTGGAAAAGGTTCCTATGAGGGGGGTGGGAGAAGGGGAAAGGGGCTTTTTTGGTTTTATTGCAAACGGTTCACGAGAGCGAGAAAGGAAGGGAGGAGAGCGAGAGACACCTTGGGAAGATGATTCCAAGCCTTTCAAGACGCCGCTCGTGAGGAGCAGGAGGACGGGCTGCTCAGTCCTGGTATCTCGCCCTCCTCCCCAGGAGACAACCCTCGGCTTCTACGGAGACTTGAGCTTCTTGGTGCGAGGTGAGGTTCCGTTCTCCGCTTTCACCACTCCGTTTTCATGGTAACCTGGGGATGGCAACAGGGCTGTGAGGGGTCTAGAGGGTAATCTGAGGGAGCTGGGGGTGTTTAACCTGGAGAAAAGGAGGCTCAGGAGGGACCTTCTCGCTCGCCTCACCTCCCTGACAAGAGGGGGCAGCCAGGTGGGGCTCTGCTCCCAGGGAACAGGGACAGAAGAGGAAATGGCCTCAAGCTGCCACAAGGGAGGTTCAGATTGGACATTAGAAGGAATTTCCTCACAGAAAGGGTGATTAAACATTGGAACGGGCTGCTCAGGGAGGTCTGGAGTCACCACCCCTGGAGGTGTCCAAAGAACAACTGGATGTGGCACTGAGTGCTCTCGTCTGCTTGCCACAGTGGTGATTGGGTCAAAGGTTGGACTCCATGATCTCAGAGGTCTTTTCCAACCTAAACCATTCTGTGATTCTGTGGAGAAAGAAACTCGGTCCCTTGCACAAGCCAAACCCTTTATCAGGACCAGCCCACAGACATGGGCAAACCCCCGTGACACCAGGGCACTGCTGGGGACACCCCAAACGGGCAGCAGGCTGCTGGGGGATGCTGAACCTCAGGACTGATGCCTCCACGGTGCCACCCCTGCAGCACTCACCCGAGTCCCTCTTGAGCGGCTTGGTTTGCTGCTTGGTGCCGGCGGCGGCGGCGGCTCGCTTCCGACTGCTCTGCTCGTTCCAGTACTCCCTCCAGCGCCGCAGCTGGAAGTGGATGAAACGCCACATCACCGAGGCCTGGAAGAGGCACACCAACAGCAGCACACTCATTCTGCCAGGGGCGGAGAAGAGGCAGGCTGAGAACACAGCAGCGAGGCCACCCCCAGCCCGGCCTTCCCCCCTCACCGGGGCTGGTGGCCGAGGTCCCCCCGCGTGGCAGGCGCCGTCCCTTCGGCCACCATCTCTCCTTTCTGCCACCCCTGAGCCCAGAGCAGCCGCTTTCCTTTCCCTCCACACCATAAAGCCCTCAGGTGCTCAGAGCACGACTGACTCTTTCAGCTTTAGGGCAGGAAGGGATGAACGGGATCATCTCAACCAGCACTGCCCAAACCACAACGTGGCACAGTCAAGGTACGCTGTCCCCGGATGATCTGTACATCTCAAAGGTGGAAGGGAGGTAGGAAAGTCCCTCAAACCCTCAGGTGTGCCAGCAGTCCTTGGCTTCAGAAAGCTTGGGAATGACCAGGCCTAGCAAATTCTGAACTGAACCCACAGCTGCTGAAGGGTGAAAAAGGCTCCCAGCCTTGACAGACTGCAAGGCATGAGGAGCCCATCCCACCCTCTGTTTCCCACATCAACGGGCAGCAAAACACATCCAAGCAGAAGGGAAAATGCCTTTTCCTTGACCACATCTGTGTAAATGCACTTACAGGAACAACAGGGAAAGCCTGCAAGCCTTTCTCCAAGACAGGCTTGCACTTTATAACTTCACTTGATTAACACTTTATTTCCTCTCTTTTCCCCTCCTTTGTGTCTCTGTGTAGCCTTTAAACCCCTCCTTGTTTCCTTCACACCCCCTTCAGCTCACTAAGACCTTCCCTAAATGGAACCAAGATCAGATCCCCACTGCCTGGATCCCGTTTGGATGGAGCTTGGAGCAACCTGGTCTGGTGATGGAATCCATGGCAGGGGTTGGAAAGAGATGATCTTTAAGGTCCCTTCCAACCCAAGCCCTTCTGGAATTCCATGATTTCCAAACTCAGCAAAACCCACACTGGGATAACACAGCCAAGGAAGACACAGGAAACATTCCTACCTGAAGAGAATATTGTTGAAGAGGAAGCTGAAGAAGTTCCCTCTCTCGGGGTCCAGGGCCTGGCTCTCCACCCGCGGCAGCCCGAAGCCGATGACCAGGATGTACAAGGTGAGGGTGAAGAGCCTGGTGACCACGAACACGACGGCCCAGATGTTAAACCTGCAGGAGGGCAAGCACAGGTGTGGGCAGGAGCAGCCCCAGGGCTGACCCAGGAGGTGAGAGAGAAATCCAGGCTCTCCTGGGCTCCGGAGGAAGAGGGGAGCCCCGGGCAGCTCCCCTGCTTACAGCTTCTCGTTGTTCTCGTCCGTGAAGTAAACCAGCCGTGCCACGTGGAAGAAGAACTCGGCCAAGTACTGCAACAGCAAGAGGATCAGCCCCAGGCGGGTTAAGCTGGGAGGGAAGAGAGAGAAAAAAGCATCACTGGGCTGGTTGGCCTTCAACCTTCATCCTTCATCCTTCAACCTCCTTCATCCTTCACATCCAGCTACAGCCTCTGCACTGCTGTTCACAAGCTGCAGCGCCAGCCCAAAGCCAGACCTTTCTGCAGCAGTGGGGATGGGACTGCAATGGGGGAAATTCCTGTCCCCAAACCATCAACGCAGCCCAAAACAGGAGCAGAGCTGAAATGCATTCAACACAAAACCCTATGGCTGGCAAGGCTGCTCTGCTTTTTATCAGAGAATGGTTTGGGTGAGAAGGGACCTTAAAGATCATCTCACTCCAACCCCCTGCCCTGGACACTATCCCAGGTTGCTCCAAGCCCCATCCAGCCTTGGTCTTGAACACTTTCAGAAACGGGAAACTCTCTGGGCAACCTGTGCCAAGTGCCTCACCACCCTCACAGGCAAGAATTTCTTCCCAATATCCAAATCTCTCCTCTTTTAGTTTAAAACCATCCCCCTTGTCCTGTATACCCGCCTAGGTAAAAAGTCGCTCTCCACTGAAACAATCCCCTTTATTCCCTCTAAGCCCCTCACCCCGCTGAGGACTCCCAGGTGACTCCCAGAGCAAAAGGAGCTGCCCAGCTCCATCCCTGGTGCGGGAGGGCTGCTGAGGCAGGGGACTCACTTGAGCAGGTAGGCGCCGGCGATGTGCAGCAGGTAGAGCGCGATGCAGCGCAGCTGCCGGGGGATCTCCTCCTGGCAGGGGCAGAAAAGCCAAATCAGCCTCTCAGCCCTTTCCACCCGCCCTCTCCCAGAGCTCCCTCTCCCAACACCTCCACCTGGCTCTCACCTTGCGGACTTTCTGGAAGTAGAGCTCGGGCAGGGCGTGCAGCCAGTACGCCAGCTGGCACAGGTAGAAAAACTTCACCTGGTACCTGAAATGCAGGGAGGAGCCACGTGAGCCAGCCCAGGACATGGCAGGACCCCAAGAACCCGAGTGCCAGGGCAGCATTGGGCAATCCCTCCGCTGTTTTGGAGCCACGGGATTTAGGAGAAATCATTTCAGGGCAGAAATTATTTGCTGAGCTGAGAGAGCCGCACATGGAGTTTATCCAGATGCTTGTGCTGTGGTCTCTGTGCTCTCAGAAAACCTCATTTTTGTAAAAACCCAAGAAGGGAAGATCATCCCACACGACATTTCTGCTGTGAAAAATGCACAACAAAGAGACTTTCCCAAGGTGCTGCAGGAAACAGCCAAGATGAGTAACCGAGCCCACAGGGCCTTCCTCATGAAACCCTCCAGAACACCCTCCCCAGGCTCACAAGTGAGATATTCCCCCATTCCCCATGGTCTCACTGCAGCATCCTTGCAGCAGGGTGCTGTGCTGTCAGCACCCCACTCCCAGCAGGCAAAACCGTGGAGAGGAAGGAAGGGGCCAGCCCCAGAACAAAATGCCCTCATAAGTGCTTACGGCAGATAAACATGCGGGTAGTTTTCCCACAGACTCCGGGGGTTTGAAATGTATCCTTCCTGAAAAAGAGAAGAGAGGCAAGGCTTCAGTAAAACAAAACAGGTTCTGAGAGGGTGGGCTGATGGTGCAGTGAAACGAGGAACTGGGGGTGACACCCGAGTCCCGTCACAGCCTGCAGAACAAAACACGTTCCCTGTGAGGGCCAAGGCTGAGCTCTGCATTTGTGGGTCTCTAGCACCCCTCCAAAATTTCACCAGGCCCCTTGTTTGGGGGCTGAAGGCTGCTTGCTCAGTTGCACAGAGGGTCCCAAGTTCAGGAGAGGATATTCTGGGGTTTGGAATGCTCTGGAGGTGTAGGGGTGAGATTCCTGCAGCTCAAGCAGCCACGTGTGTGGTCCGGAGCCTTCCTCCCCACCGGCATTTCCAACCCCAGTAGCACTTCAGCAACGAGAAGTGCTTCTGAAGAGAAAGAGGAACAGAAAACGCCAACAAAAATAGCTGGATATGACTTGGATAGTTTCATTTTCCATCTCTTGCCTTACAGGATGGGACTCCCTTCTCGCTCCTGCCACACGGATGCTGCCCTGGGCTTTGCAAGGAGAGGCTGGCACAGGAAATTTGTCCTGCCCAGCCACCATTATCCATTCCCTGTCTACCCCAAGCCCTTTTTTCCAACTGGGGAAAGCCAGGGAAGCACAAGGGTGACCTGCTCTGCACACATGGAGTGTTTGGGGAGCACATCACAGCAACGTGGGCTGCACAGGAGGCTCCAGCCCTGCAGCTGCTGAGGGATGGGTCTGGCACTGGGCAAGGGGAGCCCAAAAGCAGCAGCATCAACTGTTTTGCCACAGTTTACTTCCTCAGAGCCCTATGGGGCAGAGGCAGTGCCAGCAAATCTCTAGGAATGATGGCCTTGAAGGGAAAAGTAGTTCTCTAAGAGGGGCTGGCAGGACCCTCCGAGCAGTGGGGAAGGGATCTGTCCCCAAGGATCCTTCCCCAGAGCCACTGGAGACCACAGCTGGACCCCAATGGCTGCAGGCAGTGAAACATCATCACTTCACACTGTCAAAATAGTCAGATCTCTCCCACAACGCCTGTTCTTCCCTCCCCCTTCCTCCCCAAAATGACACAGCTTTCCCTCTGAATTCTTCTCCCAGTGGTTTTGGGTTGACACATCCCCAGTGGGCCCAAGGAACAGCATGGTTTCCCCGTTCTCAAAGATTCCCTCAGCTTGCCAAGGAAGGAACCACAAAAAGGGACCCCAAAATTCTGCCCAGTAGCCCCACGAACCTGCAAAAGGGACCCCAAAACCTCAAGGCACTGAAGGTAAATAAGGAGGAAAATAAGCTGAGAAAGACAAGTCCTGGAGCAGAGGATGGAGATGACAAGGCCAGGCAGGATTTCTGGGGCCCAGCTCCAAAAATACTTCATAGCCCATTTGCCTGTGCCTTGTACAATGCAGGAGAAGGATCTCCCAAAACTGCCCTCACTCAGTGGCTGGAAAGATCCACCACAGCTGAAAACTAAACTTGCTGAGGTGTGCCTGTTTTGGCCCAGGAGCTGGCTGGGGACTCTGCTGCCAGCGGGATTTTGTGCTCCAGAAGCCACAATTCCCCCCTGGAACCCAACTCCCGGCCAGCCCCGTGCCTTACCGTCACCACGACGTACAAGCACCAAATGACAGAGGTGAGGTGGAAGGCAACCAGCTGCCCCGACTCATTGAACTTGCTGTGTTTGACCTTGGAGAGATGCAGACGCCTGTTGATTTTCTGGGAAGGAGCAGAGGGAGAGAGAAAGAACAAGAAAACGTGAGCCACCATCAACTCCTCCTCCTCCTCCTCATCCCAAGCAGCCTCCAGAGATGAAGGCTCACTCATCACCTCCTCAGCCCCAAGCCCACCCCCAGAACAGCATTTAACTGCAGCAGCACCACACCCCTCCATGGGATTTGAGGGATTTTGAGGACACAAGACAGGGAATGGCGCTCACGTCCAGGGCATACTCCTGCACCACCGCGTGCAGGATGATGGCGATGAAGATGTAGAAGAGGATGGTGACCAGATCCTTCAGCCCATAGTGATACTGGACCAGCTCCCCATCTGCAAAGAGACCAAAGGGTGGCTCAGAGCCCTGTGGCCCAAAGGATTTCCAGGTAAGGGCTTAGGGGGGAGTAGCTTGGACGGGGACACCAGAGAGAGGTCGTGACTGTGCCAGTGGCTAGGACAAAGGGCTCTGTTTGGGGGTAGTTCATGGCAGAGGTGGGTGGTTTCCCCTTTAACACTTACACACTTCAAGGGAGGGGACACTGGGGACACTTAAAGCTTCCCCCTCCCACTGGGCACAGCTCGGCTGCGGAGATGGGAATTTAGGGATGAAGACCTGGGAGGATGAAGCAGGTGAAGGGATCAGGGATGCCCCATTAGGAACATCAGGGCTTGGGATAGGATTTCCACCCCCTCAGTTATGATTCAACGCTCCTTCATGATCTCCCACTCCTCCCTGGAAACTGCCAGAGTGGGATTCAGCTGCCTAAATGCAGATGCCTTGTGCTAGTCAGAGATCTGAGGCAGCAGCACAGGGCTGGTTATTGAGAAATAGGACCCACACGAGGCTGTGCTCTTCTGGAGCAACAGGAGACCCAACAAACAGCACCCAAAATACCCCAGACATCTGCATTTAGGTGACTATTTGCAGCCCTGAAGATTATGAGAAGAAGCCGAGTTGGGAATGCTTAAGGAAGTATCCTCACATGAAGCTCAGCCCACCCCTGGCTGCTGCTGCCTCTCACCCTGATCCTGTCCGTCCTCTCCTGATATCAGTGCTGGGAAGAGACTGCTCTGTCACCAGCCCTTTTCACACTACACAAAGCTTCACTCCAGACTTCTAAGATTTGAGTGGGATTTATGAACACACCTGGCACAAGGACATGAAAACACCCTGTCCTTAGGAGCCCCCAGCGCTGTGCAGACTCAGAGGTAAAAATGGCACCTGTGTCCCAGAGCAAGGTAAAAGATAGAATTGCAAGGCCAAAGCAAACCGTATCATGTACGTGTGTTCTGCCTCCTCTCTCCAGGGCACCTCAGAAGCTCTAGCAGGAGCTGTGGGGGACGTGGAAAAGCCTTGGAAAAATTTAGACTCCTCCCAATAAGCCGCTGCACTAAGGTCTCGCTCCCCACTTGCTCATGCCCTACACTGATACCCCAATACCTGGTCCTGGGGAGGTGTTTCTGTGCCCCCCGGGATTTCTGGTACCAGGAAATAATAAATCCCTTCCAAACCAGCAGCGGAAGTTGTCTGGACTGTGCCACAGGGGAGCAGGGACCACAATTTAATCTGGAAGCTGGATGATTCCTTCAGCCATAACGTTCAAAGCTTTTAAGGGCAGAGCTTTTATCTTCCGCATGTCTGCCTCATTGTAGCTCCACTAATCCCAACACCCTGCTCTTTCCGTGGATGATTGCTCAAACACTCCCAATTAACTGCAGTTTTCTGCCACCAGGCCAGGCTCTGTGCCCCGGGCGTTTGGCTCATCCCGAGCCCAGGGCTTTACCCAAACCACCTCCTGCTGTCTCCTCGCCAGTGCCCAGATCCCTGCCAGATCCACGGGAGCTCTGAGCCAGGAAGGCAGCAACCAGCAGCCAAAATAGGAGCAGGAGCTGAGCCTCCAAGCTGGGAGCTGGGACACCTCCTCTGGGCCGTTTGGTTCCGAGCTGCACCAGCTCAGAGCCTCCTGGGATTACTCCCTGGGAATCAGAACCTGCCTGGAGCAGGGATGCTGTGCACCACCTGCACCTCCACACCCTCCTCTCCAGGTGCCATCCCCAAAACTCAGCAGGACAGGGATGACATGCCCAGCCCCTGCTGCTCAGCAAAGAGCTAAAGCTCCTCAGGGGGGGACAAGAAGCTGCTCCAGGCAGGCAATCACACAGCTGGATCCTGCCTGAGCAGGCTTGGAGCAGGATCCTCACCCTGCAGGGAGCACAGGGTGGCCTGGCCATGGCAGAAAGAGAGAGGAAGCCCCCAAACTCCCTGGAAAGCATTTCTTCCCAACACTGGCAGCATGAGGGCTGGCAGACATGACCAGAGTGCTCTGAGCCACTCAAACTTTGCTTCTTCCCAAAATATCTTATTTTTAACGTCTCTTTTAGTACCAGACAAGGGCCTGGGCAGTTGATCAGCAGAGGGCGAGCCCAGGCCAGCTGGCAGTGAGGATTTGGGGCAGACCAGACTCAACTTCCCCTTGGGATACGTGGAGCAGAGGCATCTCTCACCTGCTGTAGGCACACTAACGTTATACTGAGGTAAGATGAACAGGAAGGCAGTCTTGGCTGTGACCTGTCAAAGACACACAGAAGGGAGAAAAAGCAAATCACTTGTTAAATCCATTCCTCTGGATCCATTTTTTTTTTCCTACCACAGTGGGAAAGGCAAATCATCCAGGGAGATGTGCTGGCACCAGCTTCACTTGCAGAAACACTGAACCTCACACTGATCTCCCACAAGGTCCCAGATGCATGTCCAAAAGGAGAAAAAAAAAAACTGGGATGAGACATCAGGACACCTGAAACCCAGGGCTGTGCTGCTCTCTCTTCATTTATTCAATCATAGAATCAAATCATGGAATACCCTGAGTTGGAAGGGACCCAAAAGGATCACTGAAGTCCAACTCCTGGCCCTGCACAGGACACCCCAACAATCCCAGCCTGTGCCTGAGAGCACTGCCAAAACCCTTCCTGAACTCTGTCAGGCCTGGGGCTGTGACCATTCCGTGGGGAGCCTGTTCAGTGCCCAGCCACTCTCTGGGGGAAGAACCTTTTCCTAATATTCAACCTAAACCTCCCCTGACACAGCTCCAGTCGTTCCCTCAGGTCCTGTCCCGGGCAACCAGAGAGGTGGCCAGTGACTAAACTGCATTTAATTAAAAAGAATGATCCTCCCCAGCAGCAAAGGAGGAGGCTTTGTGGGAACGGGGCAGAGCATCTACCCCACAGGATGCCCCAAAACTGCACCTCCATGACCAAAACACCCTCAAGCTGGGGCCACAGTAAAATCCAGTGCACAGACATCCAACACCGAACATGCCTTCATCCCATCCAAGCCCCCACTGGCAGCAGGTCACCAGATTTTCCCTTTCCAATGGCTCCCAGCCAACCCTCCAAGGCTTCTCACGCGCCCACCCTCAAACACAACCACCCCCAAAAGATCCTGTGCCCGTCGAACGCCGAGGGAGATGAGCTGCATTTCACACAGATGTGGCTGCCACTGCTTTGGAGCTGCAGGCTGCTAAAATCCCAGCTGGAAATTGCTCCACAGCTTGTGGGGGAGACAGGGGGACTTTGCCAAGCGTTCCCATCCCGCTACCACCAGCATTGAGCAACCGGCGCGGGCAGCCCCGGCTCGGGGACAGCAAACTCCACGGCGTGTTTTCGTGATGTTTGGGGATTTCATTGCTTTTTCCACTTCAAAAAAAAAAAGGAAATCCCACGTTGTGCTCTGTTTGTGGAGGAGTAGATGCAGGAGATGGAGACCACGGGCAGAGCTCGGGGTGGGGATGGAAAAAGTGCATCGCCCGGTCTCAAGCTGGCTGAGGGAGACACTTCTGGCTCCTACAGACCTTGCTGGCTGGGAAAGCCAAGTTGCTTCATCCCAGAGCCGTACAGCACATCCAGGACCTGGAGTTTGCATCCAAACCTCGCCAGAGGCTGGCGCAGGGCACGAAACAAAGGCACGGAGCCAGCGGCGGCTGTGGTGCTGCAGGGATGGGCGGCCGTGCCACGGACGTGCCAACGGCAGCAGGCACTGATGGATTTACAGCTCCCCCAGCACCTGGCTGACATCCATCGCTGTGAACAGCTGGGAACAAGACATCATCTCCAGGTGAAGCCTCCTAACCTGCTGCAGAGGACACGAGCCAGAGCTAAGTCCAAGAAAATGACCCCGAAGTATCTCCAGGGTGGGAAGCGATGCCCACGCAGAGCTCAGCTCCAACACAGTTCCCAAGGAGTCTCCTGATCGTCTTTCCCAGAGGGCCTGGCAGGAAGGTTCCTCCACCCACTCCAGCATCAAGCAATGCTTTGTCCCATCTCCACACCTGCCTTTGCTTCCTGTGGGCTGGAGGACCAGCAGCAGCTTTGGAGGCACCTCAGCACCCCTCCACCCTTCCTTACAGAGGGGTAGCAGGTTGTTTCCCTAAAGTCTGAGTGAAATATGTGAACAGCCAAAGATAAATGTAACCCCCTGGATGTAGGCAGGCTCCTGACAGCCTGATTTCCATGGACAAACAGCCTCTCTGCTCCATGTGACAGATGGGGGAGCTCAGGCACACACCTGCAGCCACTCACTAATGCCACAGCGGCAAAATTTGAACTCGAGTCATCCAACTTTCCCATCCCACAGAACTTACACGGAGGGAAAGTCTCCTCTCAGGCACCAAAGGCATTTCTATCTCCTGCAACCACCTGGGAGGTGATCAGACTGAGCACTGCTCACAGCACAACCCCTTACCAGTGGGCACAGAGGGACAGGTGACTCGAATGAAGCCACAGCTGAGCTCCATCAAGTGAACATCAGGCTCCAAAATCCCCCATAACCCTCCCAATGTCCCTTCCACCACATCAGCACCCATTGCCACACAGCCCTGAGCAGACAGAATGGGCATCTTAAGCCTCCTGGAAAAGAGGAAACACCTGAGCCATGATCTCCAGCAATGCCACCTCCAGCTCCCCTGCACGGCAAAAACCAAGTTTCTTTGGCTTGGGAAATAGGTGATGCCTTAGGTTTTAACTTTTGTATTTTCCAAACCCTGCCCTGCCTGGTGTGTGACTCTGCAGTTCCTTGTGCCCTGGGAGCTGCTGTTCTCTCCTGCTGCTCACACACAACAAACCTCTGCAGGTTCCCACTCCAAGGACACCAGGCCCAAAATGTGTCAACTCAAAGCCTCTGAAGGGGGGCAAACTTGGGGTAATTCCATAATGAAAATGAGGTTATAATTGGAGAATGAACCCTGAGATGCAAATGAACCAAACTTATCAAAGTGGGAAGAACCCGTGACCCAGGGTCCATCTGGGGTGGAGCCTCTGGACTGCCCAGGGTGTGCCTTTGAAGGCCTTCAAATAAATCCCTCCTTTTATTCTCTTAATTCTTGTCTGGTCTCTGTGCTCTAGGTGGTCACTCAAGGCATCATAGGGATGAGCAGCAGGGATGGCAAAACTCTTTAGAGCCTGCCTTGAGCATTACACAGGCAGCCAAGGAAAGCAGAAGTTCGGGGTGGGAAGAGCAATGCGAGGATTATTCAGAGGCACAAGACTCACTGTCTGTCTGCTCTGAAACGAGATGCTGGTACAGGAAAGGAAGTGCCAGGCACGCTTCTGCCCCGCAGGGCAGCGAGTGGAGCCAGAGCTGCTGCTAAACTGCTGCTGGCAGGGGCAGAATCCATGGAATCACAGAATAATTTAGGTTGGAAATGCCCTCTAGGATCACAAAGTGCAACCATTCCCCCTGCACTGCCAAGCCCACCACAAACCCATGTCCGCAAGTGCCCTACCTACACAATTTCTGAACGCTTCCAGGGATGGGGACTTCGCCTCTTCCAGCCTGTTCCAACACCTGACTCCCTCTTCAGCGAAGAAATTTTCCCTCATATCCAGCCTAACCCTCTCTTGGCACGAGCTTTTAGAGGGTGGGAGAGGGATTTGTCTCCATAGGGCACGCAGAGCAGGGACCACGTAGCAAAGGCTGTATATTTATATTTATTTCTCATTCACTCCCTGACCTGCATGAAGGGCACCTCCAGGCAGAGGGAGATGTTCCTCACCCCAGCCTCATCCTGCCTTACATGAGGGATGTGACACCTGGGGACACGGGGCAGCGGTGGCCTTGGCAGGGCTGGGGGATTGGTTGGACTTGATGACCTTAGACAGCTTTCCCCACATTAATGATTTGCTGATTCCGTGTGCCTGACCCAGGGAAATTTGGGAAGCACTTGTCCTGGGAGCTCCCTACAGCCACAAAGAAGGAACCACATCCTCAGCAGTGAGTGGCTTTCTGGTGGTTGAAGCTACTAACTCAAGGACCAAAGCGCAGGTGGATGGTGAAGAGGCAAAACTCAGCGTGTCCACCAAGAGCGGAGTTTCCTGAGATGCCTGGATCAGCCAGGACAGGGATGAGGCTGTTTCTCGTGGCCAGAAATCAGATCAGCACATCCACCTCGCAGCCCTGGGGGGCAGAGCAAGAGATAAAGCCAAGCAATCCCAGCACTGCCACACATTTACCCTCTCCCACCAGGCATTTACTCCCTGATACTGTGGCGATTGGAAAAATCCACACCATCGCTAGCCTGGAGACTGCTGCCTAATACAGAGCAGCAAAGCTCTCCCCATCCATTTTTAGAATCCCAGAATGGTTTGGGTTGGAAGGGATCTTAAAGACCACGTTCCAACCCTCTGCCCTGGGCAGGGACACCTTCCACTAGACCAGATTGCTCCAAGCCCCATCCAACTTGGCCTCGAACACTTCCAGGGATGGGGAGTCCACCACCAATCTGGGCAAGCTGTTCCAGGAGTTCATAGAGTGTCCTGGTAAAGGATGCTCAAAAATGATCCCTCATTCCTTAAAATATGACTGCTTGAGAGTTGCAGCGGGCAGATTTTGGGAGAGGTGCTAAACTGCCTGGATGTGTGTGCTTAGACACCTTTTTAAAAGCCACTTGCACGTCTGCACAGGTGGAGTTGGGATTTTGACGTGGAGCATTTCACAGCAGGGAAAAACCAGCATCTTCTGAATTTCTGGATGGGGCTCTGAGCAATCTGGTCTAGTGGAAGGTGTCCCTGCCCAGGGCAGAGGGTTGGAATGAGATGAGTTTTAAGGTCCCTTCCAACTCGAACCCTTCCAGGATTCCGTGAATCCATTTCCCTTCTCAAAAGCCTCATCCCAGTGGGATTTGTGTTCACCCTAGCCAGGAGCCCCCAGGCACACCACCATCCCCACGGTCCTGCTTGAGTTAAAGTCACCCTGGAGGAAGGAAGCAGCTCCAAACCTCTGGCGGGGGAGGCTGGGGGAGTTTCTACAGTCAGAATTGGGAAAATATTTCCAGGGCTTGAAAAACAACTCAAACTAATTACAGACAAAACGCTGTCCAGAGGCTTTTCTCACAACTTTGGGTTTCTTTTTCCCCTGCTAGCCAGAGTTTACTGAAAGTCAAACTTGCTGATCCACAGTATGGATTGACACAGGCCCTATATGTAAACTGAAGCCCAAACTTTGGACCAAAGCCTTTCAAAGTAAACATCTGGCTTTGACAAAAAGCCCTTCCCAAGGGCGGTGCAGCCCCTCTGCCCCCACAGACAAACTCATCCCCCAGATTTCCACTGCCTCATCCTCCCTGCTGTTTATCCCCTTTCAAAAGCAAACCTAAATACTGCTCTTTTCTTTCCCTTTTTCCTCCCTTCCCCAGATATTCAACCCTTACACCGCCCACGTGCCTCAGTTCCCACATCTGGCAAAGATCAGGGGAGGCAGGAACGCATTTTGTTTTCCCTCATTAACAATGGGAAGGCCTTAATTTTTAGAGTACTACGGAGGGGACCGGGAAAGGGGAAAGTATATTTAGCAGGAAGCCTGGAAATAGCAGCTCATTCGTCAGCCGCCTTCTTCTGACAGTGTCACAGCCCAGAGTTTGGGAGCCCGTGACTCACGTCCCACGATCTGCACACGGGGGAAAGCCCAGCAAGGGCATGGAACCACTTCTAAAACAACGGTTTATAACTTTATTTCATCACCCCATGCATAAGACTGAGCCTCAGCTTCCCCACCTCAGAGCTTATGAGAGCAAGCCCCATCTAACATCGAGGTTTCTCCAAAATCAGCAAAGTCTCCCCTAAATTCGACCTGACACAGCTCACAGGAGCCACCCCTGGTGGGACACAGGTTAAACCCAGGCTGGTCTTGGCTTCATTTCTCTGCAAAGCAGGGTGGAAAAAGATATGCAAAGTGATTTCTGCATGAGGATGGGAAGCACCTGTTTCGTGTTTCTATACAGAGTCACTCAAAATAGTTTTTCACCAGAAAAAAAAAAAAAAGAGGGAGGTTTTTCTTTCTGGGCTCCAGCAGCCACGCACACGTGGCAAAATCCCTCTCTGGCACCGGGCAGATGCACACCAGGTGTGTTTTCACACCCTGAAGGCTTAGGGCCGGCTGGGAAGGAACAACACTTTGTAGTGCCCAGCTCAGAACAGCTCTTTTTGGGGAAACTCCCTCCAAGCCCAGGGCTTCCCTCCCTGAGCAATGCTGTGATCCTCAAAACCACACACAGCACTGGAATAACTGAATCCAACACACCTGTAACACCGAGGAGCAGCCTCACGCCACCAAACCCCATCATGACCAGCACCTGCTCCCTGCCACGGAGGAATTACCAGCTTGGGGAATCCATTTGGATGGGGGAAGGTCGTGCACCCAAAAAGATGCTCAAGGTGTAGCTTGTGCTGCGCTTGGGGAGCAAGAGACCCATGGCAGCCCCCAGCATCACCCCGAGCAGGGTGCGGGAGCGAGGAAGCACTCGGCTCCTGAGGGATGCCTGGGAAAAGGTTAAAAATCTTATTTCTGTCTTCCCAAAAAAACCTTCCCTGCAGGAAACGGCCTATTGTGAGCAGGATTCGGCCTTTTCCGCTGAGCCTGAGCTTGGCTGTGGCCACTGGCATTGGGGAAGGTGGAAACCTGGCTGCAGGGTGGGAAGCAGGGAGGAGGAGGAGGAGAAGGGACAGTGACAGATCCTCCTCACCACGGCAAGGAATCTCAGCTGCCACAAAAACTCACCACAGAGGTGGCACAAATGGGCACGGATGGGCTGGAGGGCCTGATTTCTCCCCCAGGGGAAAAGAAAGCAGAAGGAATAAATGTAATAATAAAATAAAAATAAACCACAATACACACAAGGACCTAGAGTTGTCCCAAACCCCATGCCAAAGGGAAGGCAGGGATGATGCTGCCGGGCACAGGGAGCACTGGAAGCCACCCTGGCATGGCAAGCACGGTCTCCCTGAGGTCTGCTGGGAGAGCAGCAAACTGCTGCCTTCAGCATCCGAGGGAAGATTTAATTAAAAGACATTAAAAAAACCCAGAAACACCACAAACCCCTCCCTGCTGCCGCCTCCACGGGGGGGGTTCCTCACGTTTCAAAACCTCACAGCACCATATCGACCGAAAGCCATCACAGCAGCAAGCCCAGGTACCACCTCTTCAGGACAGGGCTCCAAACACGCAACAAAACCATCTGCAGGGAGAAACCCTGAGAGAGACGTGCAACTTCAGCGGCATTTTCTTTTTAAAGGACGAGTACGAAACTTGCAGCCCAACTTTGCAGCATTTGCATGTGGCTTTGGAATACAGCTGGCCCTCCTGGGTCGGTTTTGGAACCCTTAAATAAATATATATCCATACACGAAGACATTGAAAGGGGTTCGAGTGCGGGAAGAGACTCGTTCATTCAATGAGTTCGCAGTAAAAAAAAGAGAGGGATAGAAAAGCAGAGGGTTCCAGCGGGGAGGAATTAAGGAAATGGATTTCCTCCTCCCGCGATTTGCTCCAGAAGGAGCCTTTCCTCCCTCGCCAGGCCCCCCGGCCACCCCTTTCCCATCCGGATTTGCTTTGAAACGTGGCACTGTCGAAGGGGAGGGTTCAGCGGCGGAGGCGGGGGGGTCCCAGCCGGCTGTGCCGCTGACCACGGCCCGCTGCCTCGGCGTGGGATGCCCGGAGCCAAGCGAAGCCGCACGGAAAGGGAAAAGCAGGCGGAGAGGGAAGGAGCCGGAGCAGCGGCAGAGAGCGGCGTTCCCGGCATGGCGATGGTGGTGGGACAGCGGCCTTGCGGGGGTCTCCGGCCACCCCGGCAGGGTGAAGGTATCCCGTGGAGGAGCGGGGATGCCTTCCCACGGCCCGCAGCACAGCGGGACGGCCGGGATGGGGAAAGGCCGGGCAGCGTCTGCCCCAGGCCCGGGAGCCCCCGGTGCTCGTCCCACGGCGCGGGGTCTGCGGGCTGCGGAGAAAACACCTGGAAAAGGGCTATTGTTAAAGAAAAAAAGGCGAAAAAAAAAAGGCAAAAAAAAAAATTCTTTCCATTTTCAAGAGCTGGGAATATCAGACAAGACTTGGCTTCTCGCTGTGTGGGGCTGACGTGCCCCTCAGTGCTTGGGACAGCCCGGCAGCTGCGGTGGGTTTGGGGCAGGGGGTTTGACACCCCCTGTGCTCCTCCTTCCCCAGCCAGGGACCCCCGGCAGGGCTGGAGGGGGGGACAAGGATGTGCCACCCCTAAAGCCAGCACCGGGCTGGGTCCCCGTGGGAATGTGGGGAACCTCTCCGGTGGTGGGTGAGAGATGGGGAATGAATGGGGCGGCACTTTGACCCCCCAGACCGAGGGGT
>VZTA01027654.1:295248-306348 GCA_013398855.1 Mohoua ochrocephala
CCAGGCCCCGGCACTGGCACGGACCTGGACCCGGACCTGGACCAGCACCCGGCACTGGCACGGACCTGGACCCGGACCTGGACCAGGACCCGGCACTGGCACGGACCTGGACCTGGACCTGGGCACGGACACGGACTTGGACCTGGACCAGGACCCGGCACTGGCACGGACCTGGACCCGGATCTAGGCACGGACCTGGACCCGTGAGCACTGGCACCAGACCTCACCCCAGCCCTGGACACAGCCCCGGCACCGGCCCAAGAGCCGGGTCCTGGACCCAGCACGGGACGGAAAGCTCAGATGCAGACCCAGACCGAGAGCTGAGACCTGGCTCCGGGTACGGACACGGACACGGACCCTGCCCTGGACCAAGCCCCAGACCCGGACTTGGATCCAGCCCCTGCCCCAGCTTGGCACAGCCCTGGACCCAGCACCGAACCTGGACCCAGGACCCGGCCCAGCACCAGCCAGAGAACCCGGCTCCGGTCTGGGCTCCTGCTTTGCCCAGCGCACAGCCTGGCACTCCACGGCGGGTGGAGGCACCCACTGGCCTCAGCTCCCACCTCACATCTGCACCCCGGTACCGTGCACATCTGGACACCCACCCACGCTTGAACCCACCTATTGTACATGCATAGATGCCCACCTGCGTCTGCACCCACCGACTGTTTGTGTGCAGACAACCTCCCACCTCTGCACCCACCTACCGTGCACATCTGGGCTCCCACCCACCTCTGCACCCACCTCCTGTGTCCCAGCCCCCTGTGCACACCTTGACACCTTGCTCTGCAGCCCAGAGTCCCAGTGCTGAACCCCAAATCTCCCTCATGAACCAGGGAAAGGCCTGAGGCATGAGGTGCCTTCCCTATCCCACCCCCTTCCCAAACCCACACCCCAGCTTGGTCCGGGGTGTAGCAGTGGGGACAGAGACAATCCGAACAGGTCTCCAGGGCAAAACAGTGGAACATTTGCTGTTATTTATTGAAGTCAATCCCTAAAATCCCCCCAAAGCTCCTCAGGGAGCTCCAAGGACGTTAGGGGAGCCGGCAGGGCCCTTTGATGGCTTTGCTTAGGAAAATCAAGGTATAAACAGTGTTTTGATTTGAAAGATCTCCCTTCAAGCAAAACAAGCGCGGGATCCTTTTGCTTCTAGGATCTTGTTCAGCTCCTCCAGCATCCCTGGATCCCCGTGGATCCCTCACAGATCCTTCTTGTGTCCAGTGAGGATGGATTCACAGGAGGGAGAAAACACTGCTCCAGCACATTTGAGGGAACTGAGCCGTCTCAAACCTGGTGTTGAGAGCACAAAGCATTTTCCTCCAGCCAAATCCAGCCCGGGAAGCAGAGTCCCTGGGTCCTCATTAAGCACTCAGTCCTATTAGGCAAGTCCTGATTAGCTGGGCTTAGCCTCTGCTCCCCCCCTCCGTGGTATTGTTTAGCCTTGGAGCCATGGGCACAGAGCTGCAGCCTGGGCCCTGCCTTTTACAGGAACACTGAAGGCACCAGAAAGGGATTTGCAGCAAACCAAATTTAATTAAAGGGGGAAAAAATATCCAAAGTTTCGGCTCGGAAAAAACAAACAAATAACAACAGCCCCAGGGTGAATAATTCTATTTTCTGTAATGTCCAAGTATTGTGTTTCAATGTTGTTGGAAGTGAAAAGATGAGGTTTTTTTTCTGGGGAAATCTTTCTTGGGCTAGTTTTGGGGTGAGGGGGGGTGTTACAACATCTTGGAGCTGGAGGGAATGTTTTTCACCCAGCCCAAAAGCTGGCACCCAGGGACAATACTCAGAAACTGAGCTGCTGGAAGGTGAGATCCCAGCAGGGCTGGGGCAGGGCTGCTGCCACCCTCGAGCCCTGTTGGTACAACTCCATCCTGCTTTGTTTTGTTTCGCCTTGAAAGAGGGACGAGAGTGGCCCATTAAAAATAACAAAACAAGGAGACAGCACCAGCGGTCAGGACAGCCACGTTCCCAAGCCCAGGCACTCACCTGGGTATTGTTTCATTTCTTAAGGACGTAGCCTCTGTTCCTGCCTGTTTGCTCCTTTTTCCAGATCACCAGAGAGTGGCACGGCCAGTTCTCCTGGGGAGCCTGTGGGTCACTCCCTGCATTGTCAAATTTCATGCTCGGTTCCTGCTCCCGTGTTTCCCTGGAGAGCTCCTCTCACCTGTGGCATTGAGCTCTCCTGGGCTGGGGCGTGACCCTGCACCTCTCTAAAGTGAGGGAGAGGGTTTCCTTAAGAAACAAAATGGAAAATAAAAGGTTCACATGAGGCAAATGAGCAGAAAATTTCTATTCTAGAGCAGGCAAAAGCACTGGACAATCTGTCTGAGGGTGGTGGGATGGAGATATCCCCTCGCTCCAGCCCTTCTGTGGGTGGCTGAAGCCCAAACGTTGCTGATGAGCACCCCCGAAAGCTGGGCAGATCCTGGTCTAGCTCAGGATAACATTCCTCATCCAGAAAAAGCTTCATGGGAGATGCTGCAGAAGGAGCAGGGGGTCTGGCCGGGTCTCCTCAAGCATTTGGGGCATTTGGAAGACACACCAGCAGGTTCCCTGTAGGAGTTGGTCCATTGCCTCTCTGCCAGCTGCAGTTTTCCACCCTGGATTTGGACCAGCCCAGGCCTCCACACTGCTCCACACAGAGCAGTGACCTGGGATTTGTGGGATTTCTGCACCCCACGGGTTGATGTGAGGACAGACCCGAGTGGGGAGTGACCAGGTCACCCACCAGGACACAGCTCCAAGGACACAGTGCCAAAATCAGGACTCAGCACCCTGGTGGTGACAGGTGGAGCCACTTCTACCAAACCCCCAGGGTCCCATCCTGCATCCAGGGTGATCTGGGGCATGTCCCCTCGCACAAACACTTTTGGACCTGAAGGCACCATGGAATATTCACAGGTGGATGACTCTTCCCCTGAATACCAGCTTGGCAAGACCCTGACGGTGATTTTCAAACATTCCCCGTGGCCCGGAGATGCCTGGGAAGTACAAGGAGATGCCACAGCCATGGTCTCATTCCTCCAGGCACTCGCTGTGCACTCCACCTCCAGCATCCCAGAGCTCCCCGTTTCATTCCCACCGGCTCCCAGTGCAATGCCACAGCAGCATCAGTGCTGCACGTCCCTCTCCTCGCCAGTCCCCATCCCTGGAGGGATTTAAAAGCCGTGTGGATGTGGCACGTGGGGACATGGGTCAGTGCTGGGGAAATGGTGGGACTCGATGAGTTTAAAGAGCTTTTCCAACCTTAATGGTTCTGTGATTCCCTAACACAGGCACAGGATGTGCACGCGGGGTCTGGACCTTGAGCAGCATCTCCCTCTGGTGGCAAAGGAACGAGGAGTTTTGGGGAGGAACTCCTGCCCAGCATGATTTCCCCAGTCTGGCAGCATTGGGAATAATCTGGATGTGCACCAGGTTATTGGGGCATTTTCAGTTCCACCCCCCAAGAGATGAGAAGGGTGGGGAGGGGTGTCTGGAGCCGTGATGTGCAGCTGGAGTCCTCCTACTTCAAACAGGACTTTACAATTCACCAAAGAGTATTTTTTTATTGGATATTGGGAAGAAATCCTTCCCTGTGAGGGTGGGGAGGCCCTGGCACAGGGTGCCCAGAGAAGCTGTGGCTGCCCCTGGATCCTTGAAAGTGTCCAAGGCCAGGCTGGACGGGGCTTGGAGCAGCCTGGAATGGTGGAAGGTGTCCCTGCCCATGGCAGGGGGACGGAATGAAATGGGCTTTAAGGTCCCTTCCAACCCAACCCATTCTGTGACTCTCTGATTAAACACAGGTAATTCGTACAGGTGGGGGCCTGTGGCTCAGTGCTGGGGCTGTACCAGCACGCAGGACTTGGAGCCTGGGTGCAGCAGGGCTCTCACACAGGCTGGGAGCCTTCCAGGACAGACAATCCATATTATCCCATCAGATTCCACATTGCTCCCATGGAGAAGGTGAAGGGGAGCACGGCTCTCCAGTGACCCACACTCATCATCAGGGAGCAAGGCCGTGGGAACACAGCCCTCACACAAACACCCTCATCCCCACCCCAGTCCTCATCCCCCCTCTGTCCCCAGATTCCCCCCCTCTCTTTTGCCACTCCTTGACCTCCCCAGGGTTTCCACAACCACCTCCTCCGAGGTCAGAGGTGTCAGCTCACGGTGCACCTCTGCATGGTGGGTGTGCTTGGAGAAATCAAAGTCCTTGTTTACACCTGACTCCTGTGCACAAAAGTATTCTTTACTTCCTCAAAACTGTCTGTTTCTTCTCTGACTGGCCTGTGGGACAGTTTCATGCTGGCTGAATCTTTTTCTAACACCCAACCTTAACCTTCCCTGACACATTTTCATGCCATTCCCTCAGATCCTGTTGGCCAGGTCCCTTCTTCACCCTCCCACTGGAAATCCCGGCAGACAACTCATCCTGGGGCTGCAGGAGCCAAGAGAGACCCCTCCACACTTATTTTCACCCCCACCATGAGACACAGACACAGCAAAGGCCGGTTTGGGGTTTTTTTGAAGCATAATTATATATTATCAAAAGTAGAAGACCAAGCGAGGTAAAAATTCCTGTAATGGCCCAGCAGCGCTGCTGCCTTCTGTGTGATCCACACAGTGAGGAGGGCTCTGGAAAAGCCACTGGAACTGCTCCTGCCTGCAGAGCACAGCTGCAGCACGGGGGGCTGGGGTCCGGATGGAGACAGGGAGCCTTCATCCCCTTGGAATGTGGCTTCACTCCATACCCAGCACCAACTGCGTTTTCAGTGCCCCGAGGAAACATCTGGCGGGGTCAGCCCTGAGCAGTGAATGCATCATGGAAGCTTTTTTAAATAATTCATCACATGCCCGTGTTCTTCCTGCTGCCTTTCCGGCCCTGTGGCACCACCAGAGTCCTGCCCACGGCAGGACAACAGCTGGAGAGCACAGCCAGATGTGCTCCAGCTGGCACACGTGAGCTTGGTGGTGAATCCAGCTGACCACACCTCAATTAACATGTCAAGCCACGTCCTGGGCACCAACCTGTGCCCTGGGCACAAATCCATGCCCAGCCAGCCTGGTGGGAAGCACTGGCTGTTTCTGGGACCGTGGTATTGACGGTTTTAGTTCCTGACACAAATAAACCCTGCCTGCACTGGGGATTTTATGGCAGCAGTAGAACTGGTTTGAGATTTGGCCTGAGGCTAAGTTTAGGGGGAAGCATCCAGGCAGGTGTGGATCATCACCTGGTAACCTCGTCTAGTGGAAGGTGTCCCTGCATGTGGCAGGGCTTGGAACTGGATGAGCTTTAAGGTCCCTTCCAACCCCAATAATTTTGGGATCCTGTGATCTGCAGCTGGAAGGGGACAAGGAGAAGGCTGGAGAGAAAAGGCCACTTGAGGAAGCAGGACAGTGGGCAAGTGGCAGGACATGGCTCTTGGCTGTAATTCCAGGTCCTGAGGTTCTGCTCTGCAGCATGAAGAGGATCTGCAATCCTGTGTGACCCCCAAAAATGGATTTGGAAAAGGTCTCCAGATAAACCTGGTGGTGAAAAACAAATCAAGCAATGCTGAGCCTTACTTGAGGCCTTACTCTGCCCAGAAGGAAGGACATCCGGGAGTAAAACTCACCATTTTTCTACTTTAGGCACTTATTTGTCCTGAGAAAACTGCTTTGGCCAGCACTGCAGCCCCTGGAGACAGCAACCAGATCTCCACACTGGGACAGGCCAGCAGCCTGTGCAGGCACTGGTTAAAGGACACACTTCAAGTCATTGTCACAAACACACCCAAGGCAGAAGGCTCCGGCTGCCTGGCAGGACTGTGACATAAAGAAGCTCAATGAATCACCAGCCCTGGACTTTTAGGGCTTTTTAAGGCTCTTGAAGTTCTTCAAAACTGCCAGCAGAAGATGTACTGGGAGGGAAGGTGATGTCCCAGCGATGGAGGAGCACGTCAGACCTGTGGCAGGGGCACTGTGGGGACAGTCTTCGTCCCACCAGCTCCTGCTGTACCCTGTTGGTGAGACAGTCACCCCAAGGCTGACCCGAGGTGAGAGTGCAGCCATTTACAGGGTCACCCTGGTAACCCAGACAGGTCTGTCCCCTCTCCCAGCTCCCCCAGTCCTTGCTGGGGGCATTTAGAGCCGGCCTTGGGGGTGGAGGTGAAGCACGGTGACCTCAGCTTGCTCCTCACGACTGTCCCCTGCGGGCCACAGGGGTGGGTGTCCCAAAGGTGATGGCACCCCACGAGGGCACCCTCTGTCCCTGTGGGCTCTGAGCCCTCTTTGGGGGGACCTGCCACCCCACAGCTGCCTGTGTTGCCGAGGGAAGAGCTTCTCTGCAGACACTTGTGGGCACAGGCGCCCAGGATTGGGCTGATGCTGGCCATCCCAAAGGATAAATCCCCTCCTCTTCCTCCTCCTCCTTCTCCCAGGCAGCCTGGGGGAGGCTGGGCTTCGCTGTCCCTTTGCACCAGGGCCGTGCTCGTGGCCGTGGCCATCCCTGTCCCGGGCGAGGCGATGCCTCCTGCGCTTGCACTGAAATACACCGAGGAGCTCTCGGTGGAATCCGGGGAGAAGCCGCTGGGATGGGACGTGGATGGGGGAAAAGGGGCCTCCTGCCCTGCTGTGCCCTCCTGTGCCATTCCCACAGCGCCAGCGCTGGCTTTGATGCCTGCCCCATTCCCCACTGCCAGCCCAGAGGGGGGGATGTCCCTCATGGGGAGGGAAAAGTTCGCCCCAGGCTCAACACCAGGGGGTTTCCCCATCGCCCATCCTCCAGGAAAAGCCTCTCCCACGCCACCATCTCCGAAAGCGGCGTTGATCACGGACAGATCTCCTGTCTTCAAGGCCAACTTCACCAGCAGCCAGTGGTGATGGTCTGTCCAGCTGTCCTCCAAGCACGCTTTAGACTGCAGGAGCGATGAGCTGGTCTCATTTTTGGGGTCTGTCTTGGTCCCTTCCCCTGCCAAGGACTCTCCATCTCCCAAAGTCCCTGAACTCTGCCCAGCTTGGGAGCTCTCTCCAGACACCTCCTCGTCCCCAGCTGCTGCAGCACTGCAGGTTGTCTCCAGGAATCCCTGCCAGATCTCCGTGGACTTGGGATGGAGCAGGCTGTAGTAAACCACCAGAGCTGTGGCACCTGGAAAGGAGCAGAAAAGTGTCACTGAGGAATCCCAGCAGCATTTTGGTCAAATGGGAAGAGGCCAGAACTCGCTGCACCTCCAGATCAACAAGGCCTTTGCAAAAATGCTGCTGAGGATCAGGTGTATGAGCAGCACATCTTTCAAGGGATGCAAGAATCCCACTTGTGCAGCTTTTGGGAAAGGAAGTGCACAATCAGGCCCAATTTAATCTGGATTAATTTGCAGACTGGCAGTTGCCCAGAAGGGAGATGAGTGATGCAGGAAACCTTCCATGTCACTGCAACCCCATCCTCTGGCCATTCAATCAGCAGGTTTTTAAGACACCTTCCTACTTATATCCCAAACTCATCCAAGACCAGAGGAATTGCTCCTTTTCTGTCCCATTTCTTTAACACGGTTGATCTGAGGGTCTGGGAAGTTGCACAAAGCCCACCCAGCTTCCCTCTGCCCCCATCCCACTGGGAAAACATGACCCTGCTTGGCACAAAGATGCTCCCAGGGCTGGAGCCCCTCTGCTCTGGAGCCAGGCTGGGAGAGCTGGGGGTGCTCACCTGGAGAAGAGAAGGATCCAGGGAGACCTCAGAGCCCCTTCCAGTGCCTAAAGGGGCTCCAGGAGAGCTGGAGAGGGACCTCGGACAAGGGTCTGGATGTTCATTTCCTCAAACTACTCTCAAAATGTGCAATCCAGGCTCTAAAATCAATGTTCTTACCTATTACAGACCCTGACATGACAGCCCCAGTCACAGTCAGGCTGTTCCTCAGCTCTGCCTGCAGGAACCGGGTGCCCAACAGCAGCAGGAGCGTGTTCTCCATCAACATTATCTGCAGGGCAGGGGGAAGAGAGTCATCACTTATTTCCTTCTGATGGCTTGTGATGTGCCTCTGATAACAGAAAATACCCACTTTCTAGATTTTCACAGATTCTTGGAATCGCAGAATGGTTTGGGTTGGAAGGGACTTTGAAGATCATCTCATTCCACCTCCTGCCATGGGCAGGGACACCTTCCACTATCCCAGGTTGCTCCAAGCCCCATCCGAGCTGGCCTTAGACACTTCTCCTGTTGTATTTTGCACCTAATTTATCACTTTAAACATAGAAGTTGTCAAACTGAACTTTCTGCAAGTTCTCACCTATTTATTATCACTGACATCCTAAGGCTGCCTCTAAGGAGTCAAAGCCAGCGCAGAAGGTACATCCACCTTGGTGAGCACGTGTGTCAGGACACAGCAAAACGCTGGATTTTTAGCAAGTGGTGATTTGAGAGATGAAAATGGGAGAGTCTGAAGCTGTTGCTTGTCCCCAGCAGCTGCATCCACGTGCAATACAAAATATTCCAGGTACTCACTGCATAAAATACGGCCACCCTGGTCTTGGAGGGGCCGGGCCGGACATTGATGTAGCAGAAGATGTACACAGCTCCCAGCAGGCAGTTGAAGAGCCTCCAGCGGCACGGCTGGGCCACGATATCCGTCTGCTGGGCCACCAGCCAGAAGGACATGAGCAGCCAGTGGACACCTGCAGGGAGAAGGGACCGAATTTGCAAAGCCGTTCCTGGGGGAGGCTGCAAACAGTCCTAGCAGCAGGAACATCGCAGAGCTGACGTCAGGGTGGGACGTGGGGAAGGGGATCTCAGCTCTTACCTGCCACAGCAAAAACCCAGAAGGAATAGAGCCTGGCAAAGAGCACCAGGGCCAGGACCCGGGTGCCCAGCATCCCTGTCCTCCAGAGCAGCAGGCACAGGATGACGGCGGCCGGCGGGCTCAGGTGTCCGGGCCTCAGCAGGCTGGTGAAGTGGCTGTAGGAGACCAAAGCCCAGGCCAGGGACAGCAGGGACAGCCCTGCACTGACACCTGTAGGGGACAGGAGCAGTCAAGGCTCTGAGGGAGGCCCAGATGCACAGCAGGGCCAATTCTCTGTGTTAAGGAGGCGTTGGTAGCACGGCACCCCCATACAAACCAGACACCCCTCGATCCTGCCAAGTGAGTCACGGAATCAAGGAATCACAGAAAGGCCTTAAAGGCCATCCAGTGAACTCCCTGCAATGAGCAGGGACATCCTCCACCAGACCAGGTGGACCTGACTTCAATGTTATCAGGGATGAAAATGGAGTATTTCAACTAAGTCCAGCCAATTCTGGTCTCTGCGTGCTTGGCATCTCCCTGTGGATACCCTCTGAGCGCTCTGTCCATGGGCACAGCTCTGCAGCCCCAGGGCAGCTCCATCCCGATCACAGCCACCGGACCAGAGATGGACAACGAACGAGTGTGACCTTGCACATGTCACGACTCCACACCCAACATCCCTCTTTGCACCCCTGGAAGTTCACCTTTGGGGCAAAGCAGCCACCTCTGCATTCAGCCACAGCAGCTCTTTCAGCCGCACTTGTCCCTGCTGCTCCACACGGAGGCTTCCCAGTGCCTTTGCAGCACATTCCTCCATCCAGAGGACACACGCATCCCTCACCCAAACGCATCGCCCCTCCACGGCATGAACCACCCTCCTGGGAACTCACCAGGGATGAAGCCTGCCGGGTCCACGGCCACCACGACGTAGGCCTGGAGCAGGAGGTGAGGCAGGGTCTGCAGCAGGGCCTCCAGGAGCCGCAGGACACAAACGTCCCCGAGCTGAGCCAGCACCTCCCCGGCACCGCTGCCCGTCTCCACCCGCAGAACATCCCAGTACCTGCAAGAGTCACCGTGACAAGTTGCCCACGCTGGTTTGGGGAAGTTTGGGGCTGCGCCTGGGTTGTGGGGATTGGGTGGATCACGGGGAGCGTCTCTCACCGCTTCCAGAGGCCCAGCTGCAGGAGGTGGAGCGCCAGGAGCCAGCAGCCGGGCGGGTGCCCGTCTGCCCGGAACCAGAGGATGCTGAGGAGCTGGGCGGCGTAGCCGGGCACCAGGCAGGCGATGGTCAGCCCGAACCAGCCCAGCTGCCCACGGACAAGGTAGTGGATGATGGCACAGAGCCCTGGAGAAGGGCAGAGAGGCGGCGCTGAGGGATGACACAGCCACACCCCCCCAGCAACTGAGCGGTGCCGTTCATAACCAGAGAATCCCAGATTGGTTTGGGACCTTAAACCTCACCCAATTCCACCCCCTGCCATGGGCAGGGACACCTCCCACTATCCCACGCTGCTCCAAGCCCTGCCCAACCTGGCCTTGGACACTTGCAGGGATGAGGCAGCCACAGCTTCTCTGGGCAACCCGTGCCAGGGCCTCCCCACCCTCACAGGGAAGAATTTCCTCCTAATATCCAATCTAAACCGACTCTCTATCAGTTTAAAGCCATTCCCGCCAGAACTCCATCTCCCAGCCCGCCCAGGGGGTTCACAGCCCTTGTCCTTATCTCCAGCCGCCGGCTCCCGGTGGCTTTGTCAGCTGTGGCACAGCCACCGCCACCGAGGGGCCGGGCCCCAAGGAGGGCTCTGATAAAAAGCTCGGGCTCCAAAATCAACAAATAAATAAATAAGTGGGGGGAAAAAACAAAATCGATTTTTCATATTAAAATTCCAGGAGGACGGCTCGGCCCGCGGGGATGTCGAACGCCCGCGCCCAGCGTGACACCGCGGGCAGAACCGCGCATCTCCCCAAGCGCGGGGCAAAGGGATGAACCCCCTCTTCCCGGTCCCCAGGGGTGACTCGGGACCCCCGGGATGGCCGCAGAGGGGTCACTGCCAGCATCCTATCCGCCTTCCCCTCCCCTCCGCGGGAACGCAGCCCCCCACACCCCCGCGCATCCTGCGCGCATCCTGCGCGCTCACTCACGGGCGCCGCTCTCCGCCGCCAGCAGCGCCAGGCTGAGCCTGGGGACGGCCCCGCGCATCCTGGGAGCAGGACAGGGAGGAGGAGGAGGAGGGAGGAAGGGGAGGAGGAGAAGGAGGAGGAGGAGGAAGAAGGAGCCGCCGCGGCCGGTCCAGCTCCGCCCGCCCCTCCCCGGCCTCACCGGGCACCTCCCCCGGTGTCCCCTCCCCGGGCAGTGTGA
>VZTA01027654.1:306380-321793 GCA_013398855.1 Mohoua ochrocephala
TCCCCGGGCAGTGTGACATCACAGTGCTTGCGTCACCCTCGGGGGCTCGGGGACACAGACATCGAGGGGAGCTTCAGCAGCCTGAGACCCCTGGAGCTACTGTGCACTGCCACAAGCCCATCCCGGTGTCCCCCAAATTGTTGTGCACTGCCGCAAGCCCATCCCGGTATCCCCCCAAATTGTTGTGCACCGGCACAAGCCCACCCCGATGTCCCCCGGGTTCTCGTGCAGTGGCACAAGCCCATCCTGGTGTCCCCTGGGTCCTTCAGAACTGGCTCAAGCCCACCCCATTGTCCCCCGGGTTCTTGCGCACTGGCACAAGCCCACCCCGATGTCCCCCAAATTGTTGTGCGCTGGGACGCGCCCACCCCGATGTCCCCCGTGTGCTGCCCGCGATGTCCCCGTGCCGCAGGGATGAGCGCTAGGTGGCAGCTGGGACATGGTGTGCACAGAGCCATAAATGAATCCCGTTGTTTTCCCGCCCTACCACAGAGATGAAGCCGTTGTGAAATGAGATCCCAAACATCGGAGGCTGCAGGGGCCCTCTTGTGTGCATTTGCTTTTTATCCCAATTTCCAGCCCTGCAGCCTCCATCCTTGATGCTTTTTAGCAAATAAATGCCCAGCAGGTTGCTACAGGAAAAGCCACGAAGGGGGGGTTAATTAAGTCAAAATATCACTTATGGTTTTGGTGGTTTTTGCAAAATGCTGCAGGATGCTCCCAAAACTTTGTACATCAGCTGGGCTGTTGGATGTACCTGTGTTCAGGAGCTTTCATATATTTGTTGCTGGGTTTTTTTAAATTTTATTGAGGTTTTTTTGCAACTCTGGCAATAAAGCCCAGGCCCTGCTGTGTAACAGGAGCCACCAAAATGCTCAGAAATGTCCTTGCCTGGTCGTCCCTGCTCGTGGGAGCATCCCCGGGCTCTCTGTCAGTCCCCAGCACCGCTTTTCATCAGGAACTTGGCATCTTTGCAGCCTCAGCTCCATCTGGTTGGATTTGGGGGCCCTTTGGGTGTAAAGGACAACCCACTTTTCCTCCTGTCCCACTGCCATGCCCGTACTCGTGTTTCATTAATTAATGATGTTGAGCTGCTGGGCCCAGCTCCAGCAAAGCATTTTAATAAAGCCAGGGGTGTAATTAGGGCTCTGGAGCCAAGGGAAGCTCAGCCTTGGCTGCCTCTGTCCTCCACAGCAGCAAATACCACGTGGCCCGTTCCTAGAAAACCCAATTTTTAGCATACAAAGCACAACTCAGCCTCTAATGGGCACCAAAGCCCCTCCCAGAGCCGAGAGTGGGATGTGGAAGAACCGTTTTTGCAAATTCAGCAGCGAGGAAGCTGCCAGGGTCCATGCAGGCACAGTGTGACCCTTCTTGTCACCCACAGACGACGTGTGAACCTCATCACCTCATCCCCCCTGCCCTCCACCATCGTTCATTCCCACCCTGAGGTGTCTCAGCTGTCTTTCCTCAGTGTCTCCTCCCGTGTTCCAAGCCAGGAATAAATCCTGTGCCATCATCACCCCGGAACTATGCCAGGCAGAGCAGGAGAAAGCCAGAAGGCCTTCCAGAAGATATTCCCAGAGCGAGCCACCCTCCCCAGTTTCTCTGCCAGCTCCCAGTTGCTCTGGCTGCCTCCCAGCCACCGGTTTGGCTGCACTTTTCTCTTCTGGATTTCAGCACCCAGGAGCCTCTTTTGCTAAAAAACTCCTCAGGTCTCCAACAAAGCTACATCCTGGAGAAGAGAAGGCTCCAGGGAGACCTCAGAGCCCCTTCCAGTGCCTAAAGGGGCTCCAGGAGAGCTGGAGAGGGACTTGGGACAAGGGATGGAGGGACAGGACACAGGGAATGGCTTCCCACTGCCAGAGGGCAGGGATGGATGGGAGATTGGGAAGGAATTGTTCCCTGTGAGGGTGATGAGGACCTGGCACAGGTTGCCCAGAGCAGCTGTGGCTGCCCCATCCTGGGAGGTGTCCAAGCCCACGTTGGACAGGGCTTCGAGGCATCTGATCTGGTGCAAGGTGTCCCTGGCCATGGCTCCAGCCCCTGGAGCATCTCTGTGGCCTCCTCTGGACTCCCTCCAGCAGCTTCCTTGTGTTGGAGACTCCCAGATCCGGACTCAGCACTCCAGGTGAGCTGCCCACAGATGACACCACACAGACCCGGCCGTCCCTCACGTGCTGAGCCCCTTTTCAGCCCAGATGTTTGGCTGCACATCTGTCAGCAAACTCCTCACAACCCCTCGGAGAAGGGTTTCAGCAACAGCCCCACCCTGGTGGACCCCGGGGACCAGGTCACATCTCCTGCAGGTCCTTCCCTTGCCTGAGGTGATGCAGCAGAGCAGCTCTGACAGGTGATGGTGGGTGATGCCAGGAGATGCAGAGATTGGGTTTTTCCACTGTAAAATGTACATTTTTTCTTGCTGTACAATGGTGATTCTCAGAAGAGCTGGTCCTGGCACCCACCAGAACATTTGCCTCCCTGGATTAGGTGCAAAGGGCCCAATTCCAAAGCTGTTTGTGGGAGCTGCTCTGTAGAAGTGACCACAGCACAATCACGTTTAACCACGTCGTGGGACCTAACGCGTTCAACACGCGAGTATTTCACCTCAAAAAAAGCAAAAATGAGGAAAGAAACGCACCCGAAGGAGCAGCCCAGAGAAAGAAGAAGCCTGCGGGCAGCCTGAAAGCTGCTGAAAAGGCTGTGCTCGAAACCTCCGTGAAATAGTTGCTTCGATTGGGAAAGAAAACAAAGAGATCTAAGAAAAATCCCTGCAGGGCATGAAGGGCGAGCCCAGGGAGGCTCTCGCAGGGAGGAGCTCAGCCGTGCTCCAGCAGCTGCCAGAGGAGAACGGCAACTCCCATGGAACGGGGCCGGCCGGACTCAGGTAGGACAGAGAGACAAAAGGGAAGTGAAGATCCCTTTGCGAAAGGCACCCGAATTTATAGAAATGTCTGTAAATGCGTGGAAAGCAGGGAGCCGTTGGGGGAGGCCTCGCTGAGAAGGGAGGATGCTCAGGAGCGCTGTGCTCAGTGAACTCTTCTGCCCATGGCAAGAGAGTAAAGATCATCATAAAACTAAAATTGCTGAGCATGGGCTGTAATAATTTCAATAAATAGATATGGCATAAAGTATCTTGCATGCCGTGCAGGTAACCTAGTAATGAAAATGTTTTGGTGCAAACATTTGAAAAAAAACCCAAACCACTTTTTCCTTTTTTATTCATAACTCTTAGATTTCTGTTTTCCTCTCTCACTTTTTTCCCTACCATTTCCTAGTGCAGATCTTTTCCGTGTTCTTAATTGTTCAGATTTTCCCTCCCAACAGCAGAAATGATGTAGAAATAATCACAGCTCATTAACCCTCTTCCTAAATTTCCAAAGAATTCACTTCCCATTTAACGTAGGTGTGGTGGGTTTTATTCTAATATAATTCCAGCTGATGATTTTTTTTTTTTTTGGCTGTGGTGATATATTGTTCATGTTCGTAAGGAAATATAAAACCTCCGAAAATAGATGGAAACAAAAGACCTTGAGTGAGCTGCTGTGGCCAAAGGGTTGCTCAAAGGGACGGGGCCCAAGGTGGTTTTTCTCATCTCGACACATTTCCTGAGGCGATGCTGCAATGGTTTGAAAGCCAAACCTCGGTTCCTCTTCGGAGGATGACAGCAAAGAGGATTCATTGGGTGTCCCCAGAGCTCCCCAAAACCTCATTGGCCACCAGAAGGCTGCGGAGGTCAAACATCCCTCACCACCCTCCAGAAACAGCACAAACCCACGCTCTGCTCCTTCATCCGGGAGGTTGACACAGATCCTGGGACTGTTCCAGCCTAGAGCCTCCTCCTACCTGGTAATGACCAAAATATTCTCATTATTCAGCCTCTCTTAAAAGGTTTTGTCCTTCTTAAACGGGCTGGAGACTTCATATCTTTCATGTTTGTCTGTGTTTGTTATCCAGCCTTAACTGCGCAGTGACTCCAGTCTGGCACAAGCCAGGTCTGGAGGTGTCAAATGTTGATAAAGGAGAGGAGTTTTCCTTGGCTGCAGGAAATGCAGATTCTCAAAAAATTTATCTTGGAAATCATGTAATTCTTGAGGCGAAGACAAAGCAAGAATAAGGAGAAGCTGGATTTCGATTTAATTGCGAAAGGAACTTTTTCTGCTCTCTTTTTATTAGACAAACTTGAGAACACCCATGGGTTTGTTTTGTATAAATCTAGCAAAAAAGGTCTCATTTTCCTTTCTGGATTAACACCTTTAACTTCCGTAAGGCAAATCAAATTTATTGCACTGCATTGCAAGGTATCGAGAAATCAAGGATAAACAGCTGGTTACTTGATGCATTAATTAAAAGGGGGTTTAAAATAGAAATTTTTGCATGGGATTTTTTTTCCTATGCCATGATCCTATGTTTGCTCCAGGAAAATCTTGGGACAATAGATATTATCATGACAGAAATGTGTAATAACTTCTTTTAGGTAACTTCCAGGTCTTGAAGAACATTTCTCTATGTCACTTCTGGGACTGGAGGGACAAGCCTCTAACCAATGTCCTGTTCTTCTTTCTCTGCAGTGACCCGAGTTCCCAGCCCACCCTCTGCCATGAAAATCCTTCCTTTTCTCCTTGTTCTCCTCTTGGTGGCATTTCACGGAGCTGCAGGTAAGGCATAAATCAAGGTGAGGGGCTAAAGAGCCTCGCAAAGGTCTCCTGTCCCTTTGGGATATGGCCAAGCTGCCTCCTGCAAAGAATCCTCACACAAATCATCAAAAATTGCTGGCAGATTACAGATGAAAAATGAAATCAGCAGGCAAATACTCCAATTATCACTTTGAAAGCACGAGGGGCAACCCCAAAATTACCATTCAGCACCAGCGTTTTCCCTGTTAAACCCTGCAGGCTTGTACTTAAATCACTTTCCCTCTGAGTCACCCAACAAACAAATTAAATCATAATCAAATATTCTTAAAGCACACAGAAAAAATATAAAAGGAATCTGGTGCTATGTTCTTCAAATATCCTTTGCTTTAGGAGCTGGGACATGGGGTGGAGAGGCACAAAATCATGAGGTAGGATTGAAATGCCACTGGCAGCATCTCCTTGGTGGAGAAACCTGTGCAGCCATAAGGGGTGGTGTAGGCTGTGCCTGTTGGGGGGCTGCAGAGGAGTCTGGAACCCCAAACCAACTCCATTGGCCAGAAAAGGGGACTGTGCTTTAACATCACCCTGAAAATGGCACAGCTGCATTTGCAGGGCACTCTGTGCACAAACAAGTTCTGATCTCTGTGGGGACAGGGTGGAAAGCATCCTCTGGGGAAGTAAGGATGGGAAAAGACTGTGATGGACTGCAGAAGGCCAGAAATGTGGGAGAAGTATCTCATATATCCCTGGAGGGATTTAAAATATGTGTAGGTGTGGCACTTGGGGACACGGGTTAGTGCTGGGCTTGGCAGTGCTGGGTTAGCAATCGGACTCGATGATCTTAAAGGTCTTTTCCAACCTAAATGAGTCTGTGATTCTATGATTCTGTGTGGTTGTCTGATCTTATTCTTACCTGGGCCTCTGCTTAGGGCACTTCCCAGAGGCAGGACACTGGGCAAAGAGCTCCTTCGGTCTGTTTTATGTCCCTATTTAACACACAGTGGATGTTTGGGCTGCTTTCAGTAGGACCTTCTGGGTTTGTTAAAGCAAGAAATTTATCCGTATCTGGAAAAAAAGTGCTTCTGAGAGCTCAGAGTGCTCACAGTCACCTCTGCAGTGCCCCACAGCCAGATAGTTTCAGACCAAGAGTGTTTTATTCACCCTTCCAAGCACTCCTTGATTTCTCCCTGGGATTTTCCGGGTGTGCAGGTATCACTCTACCCACATGCTGGGAATCCAGCACACCAGGGATGTGCTGGATGCCCTGTGCATGTGTAACATCCATGACCTGTTTGCTGGGACACGCTCCCCTCTCTCTGAACAGCCCGGGCTTAGCGTTGTTCCATGGATGAGCTGGAAACCGGAATTAATTGGTTCGTGTGCACTCAGTCAGGTGCATCCAGAACGCATCAGCTGCCAGGCTACAGCTTTATTAATCGACCTAACAGGGCCAGGCAACATCCTGCCTAATTGCCAGTCTGCTCCCTGGGGTTGTTTGGATCCCCAACAATTCACACTTTCACGGATAAAACCTGTTCTGGGACTAGCACAGGCTGGTGGCCATTCCCAGAAGGCAGTTTCAATGTGGGTATCCTATTTTAGCAGGGAAGTCAGTTCAGCCACGTAGGGAAGAGCAATTCCAGGCTGTTCAGCCCCAGACCCAGAGGGCAATGCCTGGTGTGCAGGGTTTGGTGGCATGGAAGTGTTGTTCTGCAGGGATTGATGAATTTATCCATGCCTGGGAGCCATCCCTGTGGACTGCTGGACACCAGGACCTGTTGGAGACATGGGTGAAATGTATAGGGAGGGAAAGAGCCAAATCTACAGAACCATGGAATCATGGAATGGTTTGGGTTGGAAGGGACCTTAGAGATCATCTCTTTTCATCCTCCTGCCATGGCCAGGGACACCTTCCACCATCCCAGGCTGCTCCAAGCTTCTTCCAACCTGGCCTTGGACACTTCCAGGGATAGGGCAGCCACAGCTTCTCTGGGCAACCTGTGCCAGGGCCTCCCCACCTTCACAGGGAAGGATTTCTTCCTAAAATATCTTCCTAAATATCTCCTCTTTTAGTTTAAAACCATTCCCCTCTGTCCTATCACTGTCTGTTTACATTAAAAGTCTCTTCCTCTCTTTTTTATACAAGTGGGACCCTCCCAGATGAGCTGGTGCATCTCTCCTGAACTGTGACCTACAAGGTTTTAAGAGCTGCTAAGTGCCCACTTAACTGTTTTCTATCAGCTCTCTGATGTCCATCCCTAAAATCTGAGTTCCTAAGGGAGTCCTGGGCTTGGAGATGCATAAGAAGAAGGAATTAAAGTACTTATTTGATTGTTCTGCCCATAGACCTCCCGTGGGGGGGGGGGGTTACACGGTCATGACTTTGGGCACCAGTGTGACATGGTGTCAGCTCACAGGGATCAAGCAAAATGCAAATCCCTGCCAGAAATAAAATGTCTCTCATTTTGGTTTATTTGTTGGTTTATTTGTTCTTTTTTTAAGGTAGAAGCTTGGCAAGGCCCAGGAGACGTTACATGGAGTGTGGATATCGTGGGACTTTCTGCTACAGGGGGAAATGCCCTCGTGGCAATGATTACCTGGGGTCCTGTCGTTTCGGGTATAATTGCTGCAGATGGTAAGTTTGGGATTTAACTGGGGCAAAGATGACTTCCCAAATTATCATTTGAATCCCAAGTAGCAGGATTTTCCTCTGATCATCATTTTGGAAACCCTGAAATATCCTTTCCTTCGTGCAGGTTGTAGCATGGCTGATTGCCGAGAATCTCCAGGAATGATCGCTTTTGACACTGTTGGATTCAAGGAGTTGTACCAACCACCAAGGATTTGTCATTCTCCTTTCAATAAAAGCAAGATCTGGGGAGGTTGCATGGCTACCCCGTGTGGTGGTGTCATTCATTTCTCTACAAATCTTATTTCCACTTAGAGTTTTAAACAAGAATTCTGAAATCAATCCAAACCTGCCAGGAATGTGTAGTTCACCAAAGTATTTTCCCCTCCTGGTGTTTGAGTGAGTGCTGGCAAGTTCTCCACACATGCCTGCTAGGGAATTCTCTGTCATGACTACAACTGGGATCAGTCACCATTTCCTCTGTCACAAAGGTCTTCTCCAGTGTGATGCTTCACAGCACCTCTGCTCTGAAAACTTGGGGCTCCCATCTCCCCAGAGCTTTCAGCATCTTGTTTTATTATAGGAACTAAAGACACACTGAACAGGACAAATTCATAATTCAAAGCCTGGTTTTACCCTTGGTTTTTCTGTCTGATACAAATTTGGAGTGAATCTGCAAAATTTGTATCGGCTGCAGTAGCAAATCGGGAAATCAGGGTTAGACCTGTGACATTGCTCGAGGCAATTATAGAGACATGTACGAAAGGCCAATTCCTTGGTAACTTTGACCACTTCTCTTCTAAGAGATTTACCCTGTCGTGCTCTGGACCACAACAGAAACCTCAGAAGGTGCAGCTCCTGTCTCTGCAGCTGCTCCTGCACACTCAGGAGCATCCTTGTGCTGACAAGGAATCCTTGGTTTCCCAGAGAAGCTGTGGCTGCCCCATCCCTGGAAGTGTCCAAGGCCAGGTTGGGCAGGGCTTGGAGAAACCTGGGATAGTGGAAGTTGTGGGGTTGATCGAGATGATCTCTAAGGTCCCTTCCAATCCAACCCATTCTGGGATTCTGTGAAGGGAGGAGCAGTAATGGTTAACTTTTTAAGGGAAGCAACCAACCCAAGTGCAAAGGACTGACTCAAAGCCCTGAGCTCCCCATTTGTTGCAGAGCATCTGCCCACCCTTCACAGAACCACAGAATCACTGAATTTTTAGGGTTGGAAGGAACCTCTGGAGATCATCCAGTCCAACCCCCCTGCCAAGGCAGGGTCACCTGGAGCAGGTGACACAGGAACATGTCCAGGTGGGTTTGGAATGTCTCCAGAGAGGAAACTCCACACCCTCCCCGGGCAGCTGTTCCAGTGCTCTGACAACTTCAATGCAAAGAATTTCTTCCTCATGTTGAGCTGGAACTTCTTGTGGTTTATTTTATGGCCATTGCTCCTCGTCCTGTGGCTGGGCACCACTGAACAGAGTCTGCCACCATCCTCTGACACCCCTTGGAGATATTTGTATGGATTGCTGAGATCCCCTCTCAGTATTCTCCAGGCTGAACAGGCCCAGCTCCCTCAGACTCTGGGCCTGTTCAAAGCAGATGTTTCTGCAAATGGCTCTGCCACCATTGAAACCACAGCCCTGTGCAGGGCAGGAAGCTGGGCCAACAGCCTCCTCCCAGGGATCTCCCTGGATGGAAACCTGAGGAAGTTGCCAAGTGGAGCCAAACCAGCAATTTACAGTTGATGTCCTAAGAGGCTTTTGCACAATCCACAGTAGGTGAGTGTTTCACAAACTGGAATGGCCCAAGATTTTTGCTCAAGGACTGAGGGCTTTGCAGGGAGGGTTCAGCCCTTGCAATTTCAGACTCCTCTGTCTGTAGCCAGCATCACGCAGAATCCAGTCTCTTCATGCTTTTAGCTCACCACCACAAATATCTGACCTTGCCTTTATGGCTGGGGAATGGATTCAAGAGCCACCTTAGAGTGAAGCACAGGCTGAAACCCCCTAGGATCCATGCTGTGCATCTCCTCCCTGTTTCTTATCCCAATTCCATCTCCCCAGCACTCTCCATGTTCAAATTCATAGAATCAGAGAATCATAAAATGGTTTGGGTTGGAAGGGACCTTAAAATCATCTCGATCCTACTGCCCTGCCATGGGCAGGGACACCTTCCACTATCCCAGGTTGCTCCAAGCCCTGTTCAACCTGGCCTTGGACACTCCCAGGGATTAAGCTGATGCATGTGCTAAAGAGCAACAGCACAGAGATGCAGCTAATTGCCACTTTAATGAAGCTCTGTAAGGAGCCTGACTGCTGGATGTGGCTTCTCGCAGTCCCTTGCCTCCTGGGGTTTTGATGCCAAGACAGCTTGTACAATTTCCCTCACTGGGGAGTGAAAAAAACAATGAAATATTGTGAGTTGTTGGGGTCAAAGGCATATTCATGTATTGCCCAGAGAAGCTGTGGCTGCCCCATCCCTGGAAATGTTCAAGGCCAGGTTGGACGGGGCTTGGAGCAACCTGGGACAATGGAAGGTGTCCCTGCCCATGGCAGGAGGATGAAACCTCCTAGTCCCTTCCAAACCAAATCATTGTGTGATTCCACGATTCATGTGACCACTCAGTGAATACACATCACGCACGAGTGTGTTTTTAACATCCATCTGCAAACACGTACCCGTAACGCTTGATGAACCCGCAGCAAGGCCGGAAACGTTTATGAAGATGCACCATCGAACAATAAAGGGTTACACACAGCAAACCCCACCAGACAAAGCCACAATTAAAGCTTGTCCTTCCCGGGATTGCCGGTTGGACGGGGATGTCATCCCAAGTGGCGTCTTCCCGGTTATTTTCAAGCGAAGCATAGAGAGCGCGCTTCCCGTGGGGGGGGAGGAGGACAGAGCTCCTTTGTGCGGCGAAAGCTGATTGTTTGCCAAGGCCTAAGGAACAGGGATGCTGTGTGTGCGTCCCCAGAGGTGTCCAGCAAACCACAGCGCCGAGCGGCCCTTACGCAAGGCAGGGTGACACAAGATCCTGGGCTGGAGGCCTGGGAATCCTTCTCAGGTGTCAGAGGAGGAAAGCTCTGCTTGTTTTTCTCTGTCGGGGGAAGAAACAGAAGAAGGAGCTTTGGGGCTGGACGTTTTGAGGACTCGGCCGTCCCAAGGGATATTGTGCCACGTGGAGAGACCAAACCGCTGCTGCTGGTGCCGGGAAGCTCCGACCCTGGGCTGCCGAGTGCATCCTCCCAGCAGTGACTGGTCACATCCCCTCTCCTCGGTTCTGTCCCGTGCAGGTGCTACACGACCTGCAGGCAGGGACGCTCCCATTCACCTCTGCCTCCTTTCTCCTCTCCCCAGAGCTGTGACCCTGCCGGCGACTCCCAGGATGCGGATCCTGCCTGTCCTCTGTGCTCTGCTCCTCCTGATGCTCCAGGGAGTGACAGGTAAGAAATGTGGAGGGTTTGTCCTTTGTCAGTGTTTTGTAAGGAGGACTTGTCACCCGAGCTGATGAGTTTTCCTGGTGGCTGTGCCATCCCTGCCAGGGTCCCTCTCACCCCACACCTTAAGGAAAGGCTCCAGCTGCAGGTTCTGCTGTTGGGACCGCAGCTGGGGCATTGTACTAAAGCTCTCATCCTTCCCAAACTGGGATTTGACTCCTCTTCGTGCCTCCTGGCCCTTGCCTTTCTGAGTCAGCAGCACTGGGCACAGCAGCCCTGCTGGACTGGAGGAGGAGGAGGAGTGGGGAGGAAGGGAAATCCTGCTTCCATCTTTGGAGTTCCCCCTTGTTCCAGGAGGGAGGCAGCAGGCACGATGGAGAGCCTCTCCCAGAGCCTGCTTAGGGGTGTAGTGAGTGCCTCCCACCCAAGCGCCATAAATTCACCTCGATTTCTGCTGCAGGCGCCTGCTCAGCAGTCGTGGCAGGGGACAAGCAGGGCTGGGCTAACGCTGGCCACGCAGGGACCAGGGGCTGTGCTCAGCATCTCGGCTGAAAGTCTCCTGTCTCTGTGCCCTGCAGGGCTGTCCCCGGCCCGAGCATCAGCCCAGGACTGCGAGCGCCGCGGGGGATTCTGCTCCCACCGCTCCTGCCCGCCAGGGATCGGCCGCGTCGGCCTCTGCTCCGAGCAGGAATTCTGCTGTCGGATGTAAGTTCGGGGCTGCCCGGAGGGCTCAGGGTGCTGCCTGCTGGGGAAGAAGAAGAAGAAGGGGGAATGTGCAGCCCAAGGGTACGGGGACATCCCTGAGCCCTCACTGCTGCCCTGGCTGGGACAGGCACTGCCAGACCTTTCCTCCCGCAGGCGATGGTATCCCTGATGGGCTCCCGGATCCCCGAGCAGGACGCCAGCCCGCGCCCTCGCTGCGTGGCCGGGACGATGCTGCCTGGAGGCACCAAGGACTGCCAGGGGCAGCAGCAACCCTGGACAGCCAGACCTTGATCCCATGGGAATCCCTTGCCCCAGTGTCCCCAATACAAGGTGGTGGTCATTCCTGCTGCCAAGATGTGTGTCCTGGCTGTGCATCTCTTTCCTCCGCGTGTAGGGAAGGGCGGAGAGGACGGGGTGAATTCCTGACAGACATGGACACTCAAACACTGTCCCACCACACCCCCCTCTCTCCATGCTGGCCTCAGCCACACCAGCATCTCCGCCAGTGGTGGGAGTGGGGATACATGTGACACTCACAGGGACCCAACGCCAGCCTTTTGGCTCAGCGAGGGGACCCCAGCACTGCACACCCAGGGTCAGGGATGGGGGTTTCTATGACACCCCTACTTTCAGTGAGGACCTGCTGGTTGTCCACTGGCTCCCAAGCTGGGTCAGGAGTCCTCGTGGGGCTGTTCCACGGGACACACACTGCCGTGGTGTCCTTGGATCCATCCCCAGCTGTGGGGCCTGGGTGTCGGGCACCAGGGGGTGTTTTGTAGTCCAGGGGAATCCGTGGGGTGAGAAAAGTCATTCTGCTCCAGAGGGACTGATGGCTGTGCCATGGGGCTTCTCAGGAGCTTGGGATTGAGAGGGGGGTCAGTGCTGGGAGGGTTCAAGACCTGGGCTTGGGGTGAGGGGCTCAGTTAGGGGCCCAGGTGGGTGGATGATCCTTGTGGCAGATCCAGGATGCTCAGCTCAGGGGTGCCCTGGGGGTGGCCCCTTCGCTGCCATGGGGCAGTGACCATGGGGCTGCTGGGGCAGGGGACACCCACTGCCCCCGTCCATGGAGAAGGGCAGCCAGGGGGTGGGAGCATCCTCTCCTGGAGCCTTGGGCATTGCTGTGGGTACAGGGAAGGCCAGATCAGGATGCCAGCTGTGGGTCTAACGCTGAATCTGGATCAGCAAGGCCAAGCTGCAGCTCTGATGGGGTCAAGCACAAGATCCCCAGGTCAGAGCAGCTCCCCTGGGCAGGGCTGGCCCCAGCCACGGCCTCCCTGCAATGAGGACTAAAAGCCCTTTGCACAGCTGGCTGTGCTGGCCCTGGGCTGGTCCTGAGAATGGTTCCAAACCTCCAGGAGCGAGGATATTCCAAGGTCCTTGCACACACAAAGACCCATCAATGGACACTCAATTCTTCTTCTACAGATTGATGCTCAAGGGATGTCCCCATCATGCATCAAGGCCATGTTGGACAGGGCTTGGAGCATCCTGAGATACTGGAAGGTGTCCCTGCTCATGGCAGGGGGTGGAATGAGGGAATCTCTAAGGTTCCTTCCAAATCATTCCATGATTCCATGCATGTCTCTGAGATGACACCAGGTCCTGTGTCCCCGATTCATCCAACCTCAAGCCCCATTCTTCTCTCCAGGATCCAGCTCTAAGAGCTTTGGTCTCTCTGAGCAATGGACCAGCACTCTGGAGACACACCACAGACAGATTGTTTGGACAAAAACGGGTTACAAATAAAGGTTACTAGGAATATAGGACAGATAAAGAGAGGGATGTAGGGCGTGGCCAGAAAGCAGCCATGGATACATTGCTTCTTTGTGTCTCATGACCTTTCCTCCATGAGCCGCCTTGATCTTCATCCTTCTGAAACACCACAGAATTCCTATAAATCCAAAAACTCTCCTGATCAAGTCCACACTTCTAAGGCCTGATAAGGCCCAATTCACCTTCCTTCACCAATCCCCCATAGACTGCATATTTTTACACAGAGTTTTGCTGCTGTTGAACCACATTTATGGATTTTGTACCAAGCAGGGCAGTTTTAGAAGCAGTGGGTTCTGACAGAACGAGGTGAGCTGTAGTCTCACCTGATGCCTTTTCCTCTGTGCACTGCTTGTTTACCCAACTAGACATCAGAAAGGCAACCTTAAGGTTATCACTTCCTGAAAGGTCAAATGCAAGTCACCCTGGCAAGGATGAAGCTGTTCTTGTCATGTTGAAAGAGAAGGAAACCAAAATATTTGAATGTTTCTATGCGTCACGCAGTACGAGCTCACTAAGCAAACCGACAGGACAGGAAGAGACAAATATTTTATCAAAGAATCACGGAATGGCTTGGGGACGAAGGGACTTTTAAGGTCATCCAATTCCACCCCCCTGCCATGGGCAGGGACACCTTCCACTAGCCCAGGTTGCTCCAAGCCCTGTCCAACCTGGCCTTGGACACTTCCAGGGATCCAGGGGCAGTCACAGCTTCTCTGGGCACCCTGTGCCAGAGCCTCACCCCCATCACAGGAGAGACTGGTTGGGACTGGTTCCTACTTCTGCCTGCACCCACCAGCCTGTTTTGTCCATCCCAGGCAGTTCATGCCAGGCCACCACAGCCCCGGTGCCGCTGTGCCGCGGGTGTCACAAGAGGTGTTGCATGGGGACAACGGTGCCAATTGCAACAGCCCCAGGAGGCACCTCAGCCTCTGCCATTGCAACAGAGGGGGATAAGGAGAAGCCCCAGCAACCTCCCCACAATGGATGGGTGTCTTTGTGATTGGCCAAGGGGAGATGTGTCAGCAAAAATCGGTGAATGTCCCCATGGCTTGCAATGATATAAAATCAGAGCGTTTTGGCCAAAAAAGTGCTCCTTGGACCCAAGGGCCACTGGACACAAGTGATTCCTGTTGGGTTTGTTGCTGCCTGAACACCAAGACCTTCATCAGGTAGGTGACTGTGGGGTATCCTGGAAAAGGATCAGATGAGGTAATGGATTTCCTAGAGACTGAAACATCATGAAATGCTCCTGAGGTTGGCAGGGTATCACAGATCTAAGAATTGTTTTTAAGAGGAAAGTAGAGGAATCATCACCTGGTGTGGTTGGAAACAGCCCCTCTGCAGTGTGGTGAACCACAGAGCCCAGGCTCCTGCCCCACCTGGGGTCCTGCATGTCCCCATTGCCTTGGTGTCCCCTCTGCAGCCCTGTGAAGACACAGGAGAGGCAGCAGCCATGAAGATCCTGTTCCTGCTCTTCCCCCTGATCCTGCTGCTGGTCCAGGGTGCTTCAGGTGAGAGGGGAAATGGGCAGGTGGGGAGAGGTGTGATCCTCCATTACTGGGGTTTTCCATGTCCTGGGAAGTGACCACATCAGTGGGACTGATGCAAAGGTAAGGGGGGATTGAGGAGAAAGGTGTTTGTCCAGTGATCGTTCAATAGGACAAAGACATGGGGTGAAGAGAGCCCATGGAAAGAGAATCCTGGTTTCTTTTGTGGGTCAGGAAGGGGTTTGGTTTCAGACTTCCACCCCGCACCCAGCTGTTCCTGTTTGGGTGCCTCTGGATGTTCTTTTGCCCTGTGCGTGATCTTTGCTGTGGGGAGGTTGGGGCTGAGCCCAACCCACTTGCCAGACATGCACAAACAGCATCAGCCTTTTGCAACTACACACTGCACTCCCAGATGAGTGCTTTAATTGTTCTGTATGTTTCTTTCCCCATGGAAACCCAAAATGCAGCTGGATGCAGGCAAAGAGGGGGATACTGCACTTACGGGAGATGCAACTTCCCTGCGAGAACCATTGGAAGATGCACCCTGTACGGCGTGTGCTGCAAGAGATAAGGTCTGGAACTCTGGCAGAGGAAAGAATTTCCTCGTTTGTCCACAATGAAATGCATTGCTAATTTATTTCCTGTCAAAATCTGATAAAGAACCTCTTTATTTATTCCTTGTGGAAAAGATGCCCAAGACAGGAGGGAAAAATCCTTGTGGGTTTGATCTGCCCTGAGTGGGGCTGCAGCA
>VZTA01027655.1:15326-28210 GCA_013398855.1 Mohoua ochrocephala
AAGAACTCTGTTATCATGGTGACAACAAAAGCTCTGTTCTTTGCTGGTTGTGCACCTTTCTTCTCCACCTCCTTATTGTCAGTGATGGAAAATTGCATGGACCCCTTTATGCCACACACAGAGCCCATGGAGAAGCTCTGTATGATTCTTTCAGTGTTTAGCATGGGACAAAGGTGCCATTTAATTGGTTTTCTGATACCAGAGCTTTATTCTCATGGGATGCAAAGCAGTGCCCCTCCTGTTGGCGCTTGTTGATGGAGCTGTTCCTTTCCTCTGATACTACAGTCCTAGGGGTTCCTTTCAATGAAAAGTTGTGTTCCTTCTTGGTTTTTATGCAAAAGAAATTAACCGTTTCAATTATAATGTCTTCTCCAAAAACAAAACAAAACAAAAAAACAAACAAAAAAGGAAAAAGGGGCTGAGGCAGGGAAGAGACTGAATTTTGTGTATTTCATAAACACACAGGTGGATATGAACAGAAAGAGTCACTTGAGGTGAAGTCTCAGGGATCTGCACTCTGTTCATCTTAGCTGATCCACCCTGAGGCTGTTGGGTGACAACACAATCAGAATCACAGGTGACAAGCATCATCAACTTGCACTAGTGTAGCCCAGGTATTCTTTCTTTTCTTCTTTTTTTTTTGGAAAAAAATAATGTTTTTCCAAATTCTCTCGGGTCTGTAAAACATTTTTAGTAACACAAATAATGTTCATTCTTAATAACATGCTCCAATATAGGATTTTTCTATAGGTTGTAATTATCTAACTCTAGAAAACATAACATAAAATCACTATAGTGGTAAATGGAGATATGAATAAAACTCTGTAGATTGAATTTCTTTAAATTAGGATAAATAGTTATCTCAAAATTAATTGCCCGAGACTTTTTTATCTATCTTGTTACATGACATTGACATTAATTTGTCTTAATATTACAGTTTGTTTTCTAGAAGCCCAGAATTTGACTGTTAAAGGGTTTGCATGGTTCAAGTTACTCCCTTCCCTAGTTCTTGCTCTTTGAGAATTTCCAGGCTTCCTGCTACATAAGACAATTACAGGACTGTGCCATATGCTTTATGCATATGCCAAGCATTTTGGAGGAGTTCTCTGTGTTGTGTTCTGCAGATCTGCGCAGAAAGTGCTACTCTGAGACTTGTGCAAATCATTGCAGCTGGAAAAAGAAAGGTCTTTTAATTATAAAACAATAATGGAGCTGTGTTGGACTTCTTCAGGAAAGCCTGACACAGATGTTTGTGCAATGGAAGCCAGTTATTAATTGATAGAATTAGCCCTGCCCTGCAAGCTGCTCCCAGCATGTGAACCCCATTGATTTCAGCTGGACTCTGCAAGGGCACGGTGCCTTCCAGCCAGATGGACCACTTTGCAGGGTCAGAGATTAACTGTACCAATCGAGTGAGAAAAAAAATGACACAGGTAAGTCAGACTTCCAGTCTTCAATGCAGCCGTCACTTTATCTCAATTTTTCACTACTTAATTTGTATTGTTATCATGTACAAACTGCCCATAATTCAGTGGGATATTATCAGGACCTTAAGAGCCAGATTCTCAAATAATAGGTGTTCCTATGAGGTGAAATGAAACGTAACTAGCTATCAAATTCTCACTGCAAAATAGAATGGATTGAGGATTAAAACCTCCATTTCTCTTTTGTGCTGTAAAAAAACATGTCACAGTGGTTGGATGGTCAATTTAGTGTCTGCTAAGCCTTTTTCTCTAAAAGCAGATTATGTCTTCCATGAACTATGGAGAAAGGCACAGTAGATAGTCTGAAAATCTCTGAACTGTCAGAAGTACTCACTGCAGAATCAGGGGTCTCTTGTTTATCCTGGAGGTTAGGCTGGCACTTGCATGGTGAGATCCTCTGAGCTCCGTTTGAGGGAGAGCATGCCAAGAAGTTTTAGGTTTGAGTTCCAGATAAGAGAATAGGGCACTATTCCACTCGTGTGTCCATGTCCATATTGCAGTAATCCTTCATTGATAAGAACCTGGCAACGTGCAAACCGCACTGTGCAGATTGACAGTTTTATTCTGAAATATGCAGGAAACAGCAACCAGAAAATATCAGCTGTCTTAAAACAGGTACATTTTCCTTAACAGTGGAAAAAAAAGAAACTTAGGGAAAAGAAACCCAAACCACAACACTAAAAAACACCCAAAAAATCCTAGAAAAATAAAACCAAAAACCAAAAACAGTACCAATCAAAAAATGCTTTCTATTATGATCTGATTTGTACATGAATTATTGTTGACTTCATATTACCATTTAGATTCTCTAAGGTAGAACCTAAAACAGTAGAAAAAAATAGACATCACAAAAATCTTTCAATAGATAAGGTGAAAAAATTAAAGGTATAATATCATTTAACCATAAAGGAAGTGTATTAGATCTTTTTGTACAGGCTATTATTCAGGCATTAAATAGTCATCGATCTATTTCAGTCAAAAGTATCTTTCTAATTATTACTTTTAGTTTTACAAAACTTAAATGATCTTCACCTACTTCTTGAGGCCTTGATATCACTGAACTTCCCATTAATTAGAATAACCACTGTGCCCTCTTCCTTCTCTAGAGGAGAGTAGAATAATATGGGTTAGGAGGGTCCTCCAAAGATCATGTAGTCCAACTCCCCTGCCTGGTGCCTTGATCATGGACGAGCCTGATATCCCCTCTCCCCTCAAGCCCAGTTTAACGCTCTGTCAGTGAACTCCACTAACTTGTGAGCAGAGCCTCTCTTCCCTCTGTGAGAAAGGTGAATCCTGACACCAGCAGACTGATGCCTTGTAGGCCATACTATTATTAAAACCTAAAAATTGTGATGGTAACACCAGCCACAGAACCATACATTAATAGGCTGGGTCCATCTGTGCCTTCCAGTGTCACTGTCTGCAGCTGGAAGACAGAGGAAAAATCACCTGTGCTCCAGATTTTCTTGCCAGTCATCCCAAGGACCTGAAGTCCTTTTTGACCACACTTGACAACACACTGCAGTTTCATCACTACCTACATGGAACAGTGGTGTTGGGTAACAGTCCAAGCCTGTGCCAGGCTACAGAGTTTCCTGGTGATGTCCTTAGCTCAGGCTCCAGGGAGGCAGAAACCTTCCCCAACAAGTGTCTGTCTGGATGCTCTGTTCCCCTCAGAAGAGAGTCACGAATAAGTATAACCTGTCTTTTATTGCTTACAGGGATGGTTGTGAGGCAAGGGATGGGCTTTTCTGATTTTGGCAGCAACTCTGGTGTAGAGGCACTGTCATCAATATCATCCATTGACTGGCCTTCCCCATCCAGAGCCTCATCCCTGTGGTACAGATGCAGCTGAGAGTGTGAGGCGGGCAAGATGAGGGTTCACCTGCTGCCCTGAGCATGGACTTGCCTTCGTTCACTCCATCCCTATAAGCTCCCACCTTCTGCCTGGTGGGAGGCTGACACTGGGTCTCCTTGATATGGGCTTTCTGGTGGCTGTCCCTGTTTATGTCTCATGGTTCCACCAGCCAAACTCTTTTTCGTGATCCCTGGTACTTCTACCTTTTATTTCCTCACATAAATCTGCCACAAAAGCAAATCCTTACTCTATTCCTATATTTTCTTTGCAAAACAGAAATGCTTTTGGGCAAGAAATCATCCCATCCGCTGCAGTAATATATATTTCACTCAGTGCTACAAGATTTTATGGGTTTTATTATGTTTGCCTATAGCAACTTGATCTGAGTAAAGTTTTCCAGCTTTATTAGTTCTACTTCAGTCCACTTACTGGTTTTATTGTCAGGTTTCATGAGAAATCTTGATTTGTATGTCTTGTGATTTAATCAGAAAATATAGTGGGTAAGAAGGTAAGGAAACCATCCACTCTACCTTTTTTTAAGGAAATAAGTGAAGCCAACAGTTTTAATTTTTTTTTTCCACTGATAATGATTCTGAGGTAGAAGTCGGAGATTTCTATTTATTTGGGCATACTGACATGTTTTTTTTTTTAAAGTTAGAAATCTAGAAATCAAAGGCAGTAATTCGTAAGCTGTAAAATTACTGCTCTTTCTCCATATGATTAACTTTCATGACCTTACTTCATAGGCAGAAGATACCTTCCAGACTTTAAGGATTCTATTATGCAACAGAAGTTTTCACATGAAGTTCCAGGACACCTACACACTGCATAAGACTTTATTCAGTGGAAGTAATAGTGATATGTTGGACAAGATACTAGTAACACACAGGACCCAGGGGTGCTCATAATTATGATGCACACTAAGATTATAGGTTGCCTCAGCAGCTGTGATTTCTTACGGGTATTTGTACTGAGTCTGGCTGGGATAATGATAATTTTTTTCACAGGATCCGGTATCATGCTGTGATTTAGACTTGTGGCTAGAACAGTGTTGGTAACACTGATGTTTTGACTGTTGCTGAGCATCCTTTGAACAGGCTCTAGGCACTCCTGAACCAGCAGCTGTGCAGGTGTTCAGCTGCTGGTCTAGGTCAGCCCAGAACAATTTTGTTAATAGAGAATCACTGAATTCAAGTTGGAAGGACTCCCAAGAGGTAATCTTACCCAGCCTCTACACAAAGCAGAGATCAAACCAGGTCATTCAGGGCTTTGTTCAGACAGTTCTTAAAACTTCCAAAGATGGAGACTGCACAGCCTCTCTGTCAACTTGCTTCTCTGCTTGACTGTGTTCAAAGGGAAAAGGGGATTTTTTTTGTGTCCAGATGGAATATCTTTTTCTCAGTTCCTGCCAATTGTCTCGGGTCAACATGATAGATTACTCAATGAGGAGCCTGGCTCTGTCTTCTCAATGACCACCCCACAGGCAGCTGATAGGTCCTCTTAAGCTGCATCTCATCCAGGTTAAACAAGCTCATATCCCACAGGCTCTTATTGTATGGCACATTCCTTAGCCTCTGACCAGCTTGGTGGTCCTCCACTGAACTGGCTCCAGTTTGCCAGTGTCTCTCTTGTAGTGGGGAGGCCTGAACTGGACACTGATCTGTGCAAAGAAGAAAAGTCATTCACGAACCCAATGAGAGTGTACACGGTCTGCTCCTCTAAGTCACTGATACAGGTGTTGAATAGGATAGGTTCTGTTGTATATCCTGAAGAAACTCCATGTGTTTCTGGCCTTGAGCCAGAAGAATCACAAAGCATTATCCTTTGAGACTGACTAAAGGATACAGCTTGTTTCATGTCCATCTAGATGATCACCTGTCTAGAGCACAATATGCCAGGCTGCTCACAGTGAGGATGCTCCAAGGGACCACGTGAAAAGTCTCCATAAGTAAAGACAGGCAGCACCTACTGCCCTCCCCTCACCCACAGCTCTAGTTACTTCATCTTAGGAAGCAAACAGGTAAATCCACACAAATCACAAAGTGTAAGTGCAGGATTTCCTTTTGAGATATTCTCATGACTTTCCTTGTTGCTGCTCCCACGACTGTATTATTCAATTGAAAGTAAATATCAGGAATTCACTTTTTTGGCTGTATAATGCCTTCTAAAAACCTGGTTTGGCTGCAGTGGGCTAAGGCCCGATATAGCTTAAGCTTGTGAAAATATGTTACTTAGGCAAATATTTCCTACATTTTAAGCAAGATATCCACATCTAGTTGCAATACCAGATTATTAATAATTGGGAATCACATGTGATACACAGCAGGGGGTTTGGAATCTGTCTTTGCATTATGTATTGTACTACATATGTATTATGTTTGCCATAATAAGCCCTGGGAAATTAGTACTTCACTGAGATTTTCTGCAACTTTAACCTTTAAGAGATAAAGTTGCTGTGTAATCACTAAAAGCAAAAAAGTCCTGCATTAAATTCCTTTTGAAGTAATTTTTGCCTCTGAAGAAAAAGTGAAACAATAAATTGATTTTTTTTTCTTCAAAGTTAGACAATGTATGGAGAGATTTTTCTAGTAGTATTCATTTAATCTAAGACTTCATAGGTAAACTGTGTCAGAAGTTTAACATTATTTTCTTTTTCAGCATGAAAATTATCATGCTAAAGTCTTTCCTGATACCTATTTCCCTTCATCCAACATTTGTCCTTGAGTAACTAGCGAAGGAAGTTATGAGGGCTTTTTAATGTAGTAAAAACCCTCATTTTAAGTGCTCCTCACATTGATGCATCTTCTTGAACCTTAAGCTGACTGAATAAGTTTTGTCGTGTCATCGTGGTTCTTTGGCAACTTGAATTGAGGAAAAAACAATACACAGTGCATGTGCCTAAGTCAAAGCTGCCCAAGAAGCAGCTTAAGCCACTGCCTACATCTGAATCAGTTCATTTTATGTGTTACATAACAATCCATTACTTGATGCATCAAAGTCCTCTCTTCAACAACACTGCATCGGTTTTATTATACAGCACGTTTAAGGGATTTCTTTTTTGATTCTGCATTCTCAAAAGACGTCGAGGGTAGGTAATTTTGCAGGATTTCTTTAAACTCAGCAACTGTTTTATTAGCTGATTTAATCAGAAAGTACCCCTAGGCTGTGGCAATATTTAGGTTTCAGCTCACATTACATTCATTGAAATTTAAATCTTGTTCCCATCACTGAAGTCGTCAGCTATTGTGGATTGTTTAAGTTTTTGATAGAGGTGGATGATGAGTCATCAACTGCACTATCAAATATCTATTTCCCCAAGCATTTAGACATTTCAAACCTTTATTTTACTGCTTCAGGTTGTTAGTCAGAATCTGTCCACTGGTGACTGTAGATTTAAGCCATGTCTTTACTGCTTGCTTCAGGTTCTTTCAAGCCCCTTTGCCTGCCCTGTAAACCAATAGACTGATGTATTTAGGATGCTTTTAGCTCTATAGCCCTGTTAGCAGAGTATTGATCTCAGTGCCATGCTGATACTTGGCCTCAGAGCCACAGCTATATCATATCTACATGGGTGATGTGTAGATCTAGCAGGTGTGATTCCCATTATATAAAACCCAATTCCAATATAGTCTAGGGTTTGGTTCCTATTCTCACTGCAAACTGCAGTTTCCATATCCAAACCTCCAGCCACAGATTGTTTTTTAAACTATGTTCACTTTTCTAAGGGCATCGTTGTTTTGGGTGGGGGTGTTTTGAGATTCAGGTTCTGCAAGAGAGCATAAGATGAATTTGAGGACTCCAAGCTGAAAAGACGCTACAAACCTGTTCTTGTGTCAACCAGGGAGCTGAAAATCTAAACCATTTTTTATATACTAAAAGTAATAAACCAGTTGCATTTACATCTCACCCTATACTCGTCAGGAATATTTTTTTCAGCAAAATATGATCTGCAGCATTATTTCGTCATTCTCTGACCAGCCTGTATTCGTGCCTGGGATGGACTTGTGAAGGCCTATACACCTGAATTTGTTGAACATCATGAGGTTTACAGAGCCCCACCTTTCAAGATTTTCCAGGTCCCTCTGGGTGCCATCCCTTCTTTCCATCGTGTTGACTGCACCAGAGAGTTCCCTGCTGCTGACAAAGATGTTAAACATTTCCAGTCCCAATACCAATCCCTGGGGAATGCCACCCATCACTGCTCTCCACTTGGACATTGAGCCATTGACTGCAATCTCCAACCAATTCCTTGTCTGCTGAGTGGTCCATCCATGAAATCCATGTCTCCCTGATTTAGAGACGAGGATATTGTGCAGGATAGTGTCACCTGCATTTCACGAGCCCAGGTGGACGATGCCAGTTGCTCTTCCCTTATCTACCAGTGCTGTATCCCTTTGACACTGGGGCCCTCTTAGAACCCTCTAAGTCTTTTAACAAAAGCAGAATCCATTTATAAAATTCTGTAATATTTATCCTTTCTTCTTTGTTGAAGATGGTTCAAATGTGTCCATATATATCTAAAAATAATAATACTTTGAAAAACCCCAACAAACAGCAGTGCTTTATTGTAGTGCTTTATTGTAGTTTAAAATGGACTGCACTAATCAGCATTTCAAATTTAACCAGTACAAGAGAGGAAAAATAGTGTAGTAACATGCTTTGTTCATTTGCTAGAAACTGAAGTTATTCTAAGATGTCTAGGTGACAAGCAGCTACAGTAGCTTATCTTTCTTGTGTTAGAAAAGAGAAAATCTTCAGAATAGAAAGGAGCCACTGATTGGCCGATGTTCCTGCAGCATAAAAATGGAATATAAAATACATCAGGACCACAGACAGAACGAATGAAGGAAAGCAATGAAAATAAATGAAGTGGCTGAGTGGGATTCATTTTTGGAGCAAATAAGTGGGATACATAGTCTTCAGGCAGAGCATGAAAATATTTGAGCAATTATTTCATGTTAGAGAACAGAGAAGGAGATGGGGAGAGGTATGATTTCACTATAAACACATTTGTTTCTACTAAGCAGTATCCACACAACTGAAAGAATAAAACTAAGTGAAGGAAAACTGAAACCAGAACACTGAGACTAAAAAATAAGTCACATAAAATGAATTAGGCTATTAATCAGGATCCTTTTTCTTGGTTACCTAATATTTTTTAATCAATAGTGGTAAAATATTTTAATTTTGCTTATGCAAACCTAATCTACTTTTGTCTTTGTTTTCATAACCAACTTTATCCCCACTATTCAAAAGCCAGGAGGCTAATTTTTTTAAGTAATATTTAAATCTTAATTCAGAGTGATGAAATACACCAAAATCTTTCATTCAGCCTTAGCAGGCAATTTCTTATCAGTAAAGGCAGGCCAAAAAATTCAATTTATGTAATTCTGCATCTACATAGTTTGCTTCATTTCACAAGGTGAAGAATGTGTGGTAGTCCTGCAGATCTTTTACTACAGAACCAACATAAAATTATGCACATGATTAGAGGAAATTTTTCATATGGGTAATTAACACATGACTCACAAAAGTCCTTGGACACTGGCTTCCTTCCATTTCAAATGTTAAAAGCATAGAAGTAACTAACAGTTGATGATATGCAGTCACTAGGCCAATTGAAAAGTAAGATTTACTACTGGTGAGAATATGATATTGAAGGAAGAAGAAGAATGGAAATTGCTGCTGAATTCTTTAGGGGAAAAAGTGCATGTCTGTGTTTCTCTTATCTAAGTGATTAATGGAAATGAATTATAAAATTAAACAAAAGATATATATTATGGAAATTACCTTTGAAGTTGACTAGATTTTGTTTATCCATAAAATGAAAACAACAAAAAGCCCTTCTATCCTCCCCCCCCCAAAAAAAAAAAATTCACTGAATTTTAGGAAATGTAGATTTTTTTTTTCCCAAAAATTTTCCTGAAATCAAGTTTTAAGGAATTCTTTGTATAGGAGGAACATAAAGGCATCCATTTCTACAAAGGAAGTATTACTTTTTTTTTTCAGTGGCTCAAAGGGTGAAAAACAATGGAGGACTTGGTTAACAAATTGCTGTATATTAGGGCATAGCACTGCAGATAAGAAATATATGTCTTTAATATTTAGGGTAGGCACTTATTCCAGCACTTGCTCTTTCACAGCAATGTAAAGAAAAAAAAAAAAATAGGGAGGAAAATGAGTTTCTCTCCTTATTTTAGAAGTTCTGGAGTTTTTCTTTTTTCTTTTTTTTGGCTAGTATTTATAAAAAGCTTTACAGGCATCAGTAAAGAAAAAAAAACATTGTGAATGATGATACCTAAATACAGAACATTGCAAATACTTGAAGCAAATTCTTAAACATCCTCAGGGAAGATAAAGTTGAAAACAGATTTTTTTGTGGATTTCTACTGAGTGTAAAGGGAAGAGATGGTGTCTTATCCTTCCTCTTAAAGGTTTTCATCTACATTAAGACGATTGCTTAATTGTATCAAAGAATGACTTATTTCTGCACACAAAACTGTCCAAACCTGAATAAAACCATCCTTTAAGATGGCTTACCGAAGCAATGGATATTTACTCCACTCCCCACCCCATGACCTTCAAGGAGCTTAAAGCCTTCAGGAATTTTCTGTACAAAGTAATCAAGATAAATCTACCTACTGTTTGTAGGATTTAAGTTTGTCAAACAGAAGTCTATGAAAGGACTACAAGAATGCATTATCCCATGTGCTCCATACCTCTCTGAGAGGAAATATTCATGACAACAGTGAGATGAAAGTGGGAAGGTTGACTTTTTAGCATTTCAACATGCCTTCGGACAGGGAAATGTTCCTTATATACAGTCTAATGTTAGTAGAACACTTCCGATAAATCTTCTGAGGAGCTGGAAACAATTCCCGCTGGAACTCTGGAAATTGTGCCTCTTCATCACCACTGAAGTGTTGCCTTCTGGAAGGGCTGAGTAATTAAGAAAGTGCTTGCCAGTTCAGCACCGTGTGGTAGCAGCTGTCTGCTCGCTCAGGTGAGAGAATTAAATTCTGGAGAGCTCTTGATTCACTTTCTCTGGCTTGCTGTTAAAAGGGAAGGTCCATGCTTCATGATCTTCCCTTGGTTTTCCATCACTGCTCCACGCAAAGCTTCACCCCCGAGAGTTCTGTTCATCTTTTCCTTCTTCGCTACAGACATTAGATTGTTGGGATATTGCAAAGTTGCAAATAAAAGGAGTTAAAAAGGATCAGAGCAAGCCACTGGTTATCTTCTGATAGCTTAGAAACAAACCAGGTATTTTAGACCCTCTTTCTGGCCTTATTGTAATAAACTAAACAGAATATTTTCTTGTTGCCCAATATCTAAGCAAGTAAAAGAAAGAAAACAAAAAGTGAGGGCAGTGAGGCATAAGTCTGTATGAAAGAGAATATATTCAGTTGCTAGGAGCAAGATATTCCATTTCAGCTTTGTAGGAGATTTTTAGCATGCAGAAAACATGAATTTAAAAGCTAGTTTCTGAATGGGGAGGGAATTTTATTGAAATTTGAACCCTTGCAGACATTTATAAACTCAGACATTAGAACTGAAAAAAGCGTGTTACTATAAAATTGCCTGCAGGTCTTTGAAGTCAAGTACCTGGTTTCATATCTTTCTTTCTCTGTGTTGTTTTGATTTTCTCTTTTGTTTTGTCACACTCTCTGATTCTGCCCTTTCTCTTTTACTTCTGTTTATCCTTGTAAAGCATATTTGCAACCACTTTGAGTTCAACCTCAGATCCCTTCATTTCCACTGAAGGAAGTCAGTGTCATCACTGGAGGTGATACTAAAAGAACAAAAAAAAAGTAATAATAAAACAGACGTAAGTTCTGCTTCCCGGTTGTCTTCTGGCAGTGTCCCCATATTGTTACCTCACCTTGTGGTACTGGAAGCCTCAAGCAGCACATGCTCTTTGTTGCAGTGTGAATTGTACATTTCCATGCCCCATTCGTATATTCCACATTTACCTGCAAACTACTCTTTCATGAATTGTTTTGCTGGAGACGTAATGTTTGAATCATTTTTTCTTTTAGTATCCAGAATATTTCCCTGTGTGTGAGGCAAGCAGTACATCTTCAATGCCAGTGTAGAATCTATTCAGTTTTACTTGATATCCACCGTATTATCACTGTCCAAAATGATTTCCAGTCAACACAAAAAAGGGACTGAAGAGCAAATTTTTTTTTTTTATTATTTTTTACATTTGAATTGACCATCAGCCCCTGCTTTCTGTCTCGTTCAGATTTGGTGCCTTAATGAGGAACCATTTTCTTAATCAATTAACCATAGCTTGAGGTTTTTATCTGGAAAAAGTGAGACTGCAGGTCACAAACTTTATCCTGGAGAATGGTAGAGCTTGCCTGGTTGTTGACTGCTGTGTTTGTCTGTTTTCCCCTCTTTTTTCCTATGGTTGTTGTTAAGTGGAAGCAGCTTTTTCCTACTAGTTTGCTAAATATTATTGATATTAATGTTGACCATGATCACTTAGTGAAAGGGCTGGTAATTAAACTTTAAAAGCCATTCCCAAAGCATCATTCCCATCATTAAAACTTTCCCAGGAAAGCATCTTTCTATATCTTATTGCTTTTACATTGCTTGCCCAAAGAAGCATAAAATGACTGCATGCAATGTCTTGTAAAAAACCAGCAATTTTCCCCTTCCATCTGCTTCCTTCTTCATTATATGTCCATTCTTTTATTTCTGCCTTTTCCCTCTATGTTCGTATTTTCCCTCCCATCATCTATTCCTTCTCTTTTCTATTCTAAAAAAGAAAAAGAACAGGACAGAGAGAAATGAAGTTGTCAGAAGCAAATGGATTTTGTGAAATAGCTGTTTTACAGTTCAGCAATGTTAAACAGAGACTGACTGTGTTGTACAGGAAAATTTAAGAACATCATTAATCCAAAATAGCTAGTTTTGACTAAAGGGTATTGTGTAATAATGTTCAGTACCTAAAATCCATTAGGTTTCATTCTTTTTCTTTCTACTTTCATTGCTCCAGTACAATCATATTTCTCAGTTATCACAACTTTTTCATTGAAAACTTTCTTCATGGTTCAGAGACATCCAGCTAAGGGTCAAGAAAATTTTTGAAAACATCCTGAAAGAGTCAGTTCAAAAACCATTTTGAAACAAAAGGATGGAAACTACTGTGGTAATAAAGGTAAAAAACATTGAAGAAAGGCTTTCCCTGCATGAGTGAGTTTGGTACTACACATTTTTGTAGGTGTTTAAAGCGAAAAAACCCTAATTTTTTTCACTTCTGCCTGGAGTGGAGCTTATTAGTTAACAATTAACTCTGAAGCCCTTTTTGGCCCAGGAGAACTCTGTATGTTTGTGAGTTTCAGATGGCTAATGACAATGTTATTGCAATAACAACTATTTAAAAAATGTTTCATATATTGCTGTTTAAAAAACCCAAACAAAACGGGATACATACAAAAGAAAAAAAAAAAAAAAAAAAAAAAAAAAAATTCTACTGAGTTTGCTTGAGAAAAAAAATACACATAAAAACACTTACAGGTTAAAATCTGACA
>VZTA01027655.1:33067-47106 GCA_013398855.1 Mohoua ochrocephala
GACTCTAAAATCTTCCCAGGTTTTCTCTTCACAGGGAGAGGTTTTATTATTTAGCATTATTCTTTTCCTGTGTGTTTGTTAAATAAATAGCTTTTTTCCTCCTTTCACTTTCCTTTGAGGAATTTTTTCCCGACCCTGGTGGGGGAGGGGTGTCTGTAACCTGCCTTCTATAGAGGAGACGTTCCTCCCAGAGCGTTCCTCCAAATTTTTGTCTCAAACCAGGACAGAGGGTAAGAAAAATGAAAAAAGGACAAAAAGGGAAATGATTGTCCAGCCACCTTTATGTGTATTAGCACAAAAATGCTGGAACAATCCAAGTGCTTCATAACCAACTAGAAGATAACCAGGAGATCAATATAGTCCAGTATGGATTTATGATGATCTAGGCTTGTGAAGATAATCTAATTGCTTTTACAGCAGGGAAACTGGCCTTGGGGTTGCAGAGAATTTGTAAATAGTTTGGTATTGCTAAACTTCTAACATTTTCTCAGGTAACATGCTAAGGAAACATGGTCAAGACAGAATGTCTGCTGAATGCCCAACTGGTTGGCAAATTATCATTAAAGAGTGATTCTCTTTTCCCCGTGAAATAAAAATCTGTTTGAGTGCAGTTCTATACTGACTCCGGTTTAATTTTTTTTTTTTTTTTTGTAATTTTGATAAGAAGTGAAGACTGGGCATGAAATTTACCATTGACAACAGGCTGGGAGTATTTACAAGCGTGATGGAGGCCAGGCTTAAAATCTAACATGATCACAGCCAATTGAAGAAACAATTTGCTGAGCAAAAATGCACTTCAATAAGGACAAATGACAAGCTCCACACTCAGCAGAAATAATCAACTGCCATAAATACAAGACAAGAAACAGATGATTAGACATCATTGGTAGTGAAAAGAACCCAGGCATTTAATGGGCCACAAAACTGAACATTAATCCACAGTGTCATGTAGTTACCACAAAGAGAAAAACATTCTAGAATACGTAGATCGGATTGATGTCCATGAGGTTGGTGACATGCTGTTAGGTTCTGTTCAGCACCAGTTTGAACTCTGTCAAGAGGAATCTGCCACAGTTCAAGAAGGATATGACCCAGGTGAACAGGGTTCAACAAGGAATAATGAACATTATTTGACTTGAGAAGAACTGACTTAGGAAGACAAGTTAAAAAGGAGACAGAGAGAACGTGCACTAATGGTTAAATGTATAATAAAAGTGTTGTAAAAATAGAGTGGAAAGAAAATCTCTCCTTGGTGAAGATCAGGTAGATCCTTTGGGGTAGATCAGCCTGTGTGGGCGTCACATCTAGAGCTGTTTTGTTTGCATTATCAGTGCTTTCTGCTGTGCTAAAGCACAGGAACGTGTTTCGGGGAAGGTTATAGAAATTCCACTATTCAGAGCTGAAGTAGTAACTGTCAGGAATGGCAGAATTATAGCTGATCTTGCCTTTCAATAACGGGTGATTCCTTATGTTGAAATATTTCCTTTAATTTTGGTTATGAGGCTTGCGAAAGAATCTCAATTTATTTCTGTCCTCGCTTTCTGCTGATCCAAGGGCATGTCTTCATGTCCTTATCATTTGTTTTTGTGGTTTATTTGGAGACCTATTTATGATACACTAAGTGGAATTTTTCATAGATAATTTTCCCTTCTATAACTTTTTTTCAAGAGTTATATAGCTAAGAAGATATTTTTAATGGTTCTATGAAAATGAATGAAGCAAAACTGATGTATGTTCCACATGGTATTTTTAAATTGTCTTTTCAAAGTCTACATTAAAGAAGTTCAAAAGTGACTATGCTACACTTTAAATACATACCTTTATGTATTTTAATGTCTGGTCTTAGTGATTCATTGATTACAACTGGTGAATAATAAAATAGAACAGTACTGTTTGAAACTTATCATGAATTTCAGATGTACATAGTGATAATACCTCATTATATTTGGCCTCATAATGTTTAATAAACCTCTACTTTCTATGTCAGATTTCTACATGCAGATTTTTTTATTCATCTGTAAAATTCTGTTACCAGCTCTGCAAATTCCTGTAGAAGGAAATATATACACTGTTATAAAAGACTTTTTTATGGAAGCCTGTGGTATACCTCCTTCATTAGGAAAGGAAAAAAATAGTCTGTGTTACTGGCAATAATTATTTTGATGTATAAATTTAATAAAGAGGCAGAAGATGTTCAATATAACCAAAAGAAAGAGGTACACAGCAAAATCATCCTTGACTGGAACTGGTCTGAGGTGTTCTTCACAACTCTCAGCAATAATACACCATTCCCAAGACTTAATAAGCATCTTTCCCTGTTAAACTAACAGTTGGCAGAAAGGTGTGCAAAACCATCATTCTTCTTTTATAAATGGAAAAAGTGTGAAAAGGATGGCCTGAAGAGACAAATCAGCAGCAAGGCAAGTATATTAATTCCTTAAAGCATCCTTTAATATTGTACGTTCAAAATAAGTGTTTTTCCTATAAACATTTCACTTTCGTTTGCCTCACTTCATAATCTTGCAAGCTCACGTTCCGCCACTGAGCAAGTGCTAATTGTAATCTGGGAGGGTGCTATAAATATGCAACAGTCGTCTCTCTGAAGGACTGGGGATAAATACTATGTTGTTGTTTCTTCTGAAAATGAATACAAAGCGTTGTTCTTATTATTTGATTTAGGAATTTGTGGGCATATTTTTAGTTGTTTGTTCTACAGAGGTCTATTTGAGAACTCTATTTTAATCTCTCTATGATAGTTTTCAATTTAGTTTCAAAATGGCAAGCAGAAATAATTTGTATGTTTAGCACAGTGAAAAAAAAGGCATTCTGTCAGTAAACTAAAGCAAATAATTCAGTTCTTTCTATACTTGAATGGTAGGAAGTTTAACTAGAGATGTGATCAGTTCAGCTCCAGCTTCCTTGAAGAACTCTGACCCATCAAATCAGACTTGATGGGTCACTGCTGAACAGACATTGTTTGTCTCTGCCTCGTGCAGCTATTAAAGAAAGAAAACAACTTCCTCGACAGGGCTCCTTCCAAATGAAATCTCTGCAGATTGTACAGTGGTGAGATGAGCACGTTTCCCCACTGCTTCACAGAATCTGAAATGATTGCAGTTAGTCCAAGTAATGTCTGCAGGGGTATTTTTTAGAGAGTATTTTAAAATCAAAACCTGCGCCTACTGGGTGACTTATAAAAGGAAAAATCCATTTCAGGGAAGGGACAAACTGCTGTGTGTTCCCCACAGGCTAATTCTTGAAATGGGCTTTTGAAATTCTTTTGCATTTGAAATGAATGACAGTCATTCACCTGTTTGTTTAGTCTGAGTTTCACATTCAGAGAAGTGGATAAGTGCCGTTTGAATAAAGTGCCCCAAAAAGTGCCCTTAAAGAGCCTCTAAGGATGTAAAAATCTCTCAGATCAGGTTTGGGGCATGCGTCCCTACTTGCAGAATATTATAGTTTATGCAGCGAATGTGTCAAGCCAATTCTCAGCACAAAACTGGCTCCTCTTTTCCTGGAGTGACTACAACAGCCCAGATGTTTATGTACCCAATAATTTAGCCACAAAACTGGCTCCTCTTTTCCTGGAGTGACTACAACAGCCCAGATGTTTATGTACCCAATAATTTAGCCACAAAACTGGCTCCTCTTTTCCTGGAGTGACTACAACAGCCCAGATGTTTATGTACCCAATAATTTAGCACATGCACTGTGACACACGTTAGCACGTTCAACGACAAGATATAGTTTGGTTTTCCCCCTACAAAACACATTTGGAAGAGAACCTATTTGTTTGTACTTTGCATATGGAGTTATCGATGGGATGAAAATTTATCCTGAATGTCTGCACCTGCTTGAATTGAATTTGGATTAGAATGTGGAATTAATCTCCCACCCGTGAAAAGGAAATGAAAAAAATTGTGAGAAAACTTCAGATATGAATCATGAAAAGGGCATTCAGATTATGGCCAAGGAACACTAAAGTCTTCATTACTAGAAATGTACACTACAGATGCCTCAAAGAGATTTTTAATAAAAAAAACCTTTCTAAAGTGTTCAATTGAGTTTGAATTCTGAGCAGAACATATTTTTGACTTTATCTCACACTTTGACTGCTATTTGCAATAACCAGAATTAAATGTATCATCGCTGAAATGTCCTTGAAACAGATTTTTCACTGGTCAAACATCTCATTACTCAGAACTTACAATTTATTGAAGTGTTTTATAGACTTTATCATAAGTCTCCGCATTCACCTATTAGTAAGATGAAATTGTGCTAATAAAATGATGTGACTTCTTAAAATTAAGGATTAAAAGATACCATGATCATATGACATTCTGGTTTTAATATTTCTGGTTATTTAAACATAATAATTCATACAACAATGGTCCCCTGGGGTGTGATTAGGGCAAGTTTTGAGAGTTAAAATTATATTTCTCCTGAAACAGCAGCGATATAATTTAAGTGTTCTATCACCAGTAATTTGATTTGCTGTTCATTATAATAAGAGTAATAATAACAAATTCAATTGCTATTAATGGAAATGTCATATGCACTTTCATAAAGGTTTTATTGTAATTCAGTATTAATCAGTGTATCATTAAAATAAAGTGTTATCATCTAATTTGTATTTATTCAAGCATAAAGGAAAAAAAATTCTATTATGATGTACTGCACCATTATACAATCTGTTGTTTTAATGAAAAACAAATTTGCTACATACTTATGTATTTTTCTTACTTATAGGGGAGAAACATTGAACTGGAATGTTCTAATTTACATCATATACGCTCAACAACATTGTAGTGGCAAGGTTAAATTTCATCAGTTCTTTCCTATTAAATCATCTCCGCAAAATCTTCAAGGTTAAAGCGTGTTGAAATAGCTTTCAGGACTGTGGTGCATCCCATCCATAATAAAGGAGCACTTTTATTTGAACAAGTTATCTTTATTAACACAGATAGTTGACTAAAGTACAGGTTGATACAGCAGCTTCTAACCTGTACGAGAGGTAGATTTCTCTATTTCCATAATTAATCATTTAAGGTGTTGTTACTCATATTTTACATTCTCAGCTACAGTTACATAGAAAGGACTTTAAAACTGCAAAAGAGGCCCATGAAGTTCACTAACTTTTGTCATTTTTGTAATCATTGTGTCTCTATGGTGAACCATTTAGGGGGGAAAACATCACAAGGTAGTTTGAAATGTATAACTTCTATATTCATTCATTCACTGAAGATTGAATCAAAGCTCAGCTGTTATATTCCCATATTTCTTCCCTGTGAGGGTGGTGAGGCCCTGGCTCAGGTTGACCAGAGAAGCTGTGGGTGCCCCATCTCTGGAAGTGTCCAAGGCCAGGTTGGATGGAGCTCTGAGCAACCTGGTCTAGTGGAAGGTGTCCCTACCCATGGCAGGGGTTTGGAACGAGATGATCCTTAATGTCCGTTCTATCCTGAACCACTCCTCGATTCTATGAAATTACCTCTCAAAAATTATAACACTCAGGATTATGTAGCCTTCTGAATTATTTTGGGTTTTTGAAGAGTCTGACTTCTGTAGCAGATCCAGACCTTGGGGTTAAGCTATTCCCGTCAGTGTAAGGTCTGAGGAGAGTTGGGCTCTCTGAAATGAGCTAGAAAGAAACCAAAATAAACACAAGCAGAGCTCTAGAGCTTGCAAAAGAAAATAGCAAAGGAAGAGATATGTCAAAAAAGACAACAAAAGAGCACCTTTGTACTTTACGGCTTTAGGCTCTGTTGTGTTTTCCCAGTCACGGTCACAGGAAAGCTTTTACTTAACATAGCACTTTTTCATACTCATTTAAGATGCAAAAGGACTTCTTGACAAAGAGGTGTGTCTCCTGTCTCTTTCTAAATAATTCTAATTCCATCTACAAGCCAATAAAACTTCAATACTTGCCTGAAAACTTATTCACTTTGAAAATTATTGATGAAATATTGCTTCGGATCAGCCAGAAACCAGGATTCTTGCATAGATAGTGAAAATCCTGTGCCTGAAACCCTTCAAGTCATAAATCCATTTCAGTAATGTCTCCTATGTTATATTTGCCAGGTTTTTGTAAAAGCAGAAGGCATCGCCAGAAGAATCATTCAGTGGGAGTGAGCATAAAAGATGACATCTTAAATTTAGGTTTCAGGGGACCTCTGAAGGTTATTTTCTCCTACCTTCTTCTCAAAGCAGGATCAACCACAAACTGAGAGCAGGTTGCTCTAGGTCATTTGTCCAGCTGAATCCTGACTGTTCAGTGACAGATAGTATTTCTGGGTAACCTGTGCCTCACAGAGAAAAAAATGTATTCTCATACCTGGAATTTCCCATGTTCAGCTTGTGCCTCTCTGCTCTTATGAGCCTGTGTGAACCTCTGGAGTCACAGAAGCACAGAATCATTTAGACTGGAAAAGATCTTTGAGATCATCGAGTCCAACCTTTGACTGGGCACCACTTTGTCAAATAGACCAGAGAATTGCCATGTCCAGGCATTTCTTGAACACCTCCAGGGATGGTGACTCTACGACATGCCTGGGCAGCCCAGTCCAATGTCTAACAATCCCTTCCATGAAGAAATTCTTCCTGATTCCAACCTGAACCTCATCTGGTGCAGTTTGAGGCCATATCCTCTTGTCCTGTCGCAATATACCTGGGAGGAAAGATGAATCCCCACCTGACTCCACCCTCCTTTCAGGGAGTTGTCGAGAGTGAGATCTCCCCTGAGCCTCCTTTTCTCCAGGTTAGACACTCCCAGATCCCTCAGCCACTCATCACAGGACTTACTCTCTAACTTCTCTAACTAATGTTTCATTTTTTTGAATGTTTCCGACTTCATCTTTGCTGTAACAACCCACAACCCACCAGGCAGAGAAGGCAACAGTAAGCTTCCTCTAAGCCATCTCTTCCTTGGTCTGAACAAGTCCATCTGTCACTTATAGCATGGGTAACACTTCATTTTCCCAGGCTCTGCCACTAAGCACAGGCACCAGGCAGCCTGAGAGCAAACCCTGACTCTAAAGAGAAAGTTAAAAAAGACGCCTTGAACTTTTTGGTTCCCCCATTTTTCAGTACACACACACACGCATTTGCTGTCAACAGACCCAAAGAAATCTCCTTTGTGTCACCAGTATCATAGAACCATAGAGTGGCTTGGGATGGAAGGGACCTTGAAGATCATCTTGTTCAAAGCCTCTCTGCCATGGGCAGAGACACCTTCCACCAGACCAGGTTGCTCAGAGCTCCATCCAGCCTGGCCTTGGACACTTCCAGGGATGAGGCAGCCACAGCTTCTCTGGGCAACCTGTGCCAGTGCCTCACCACCTTGATGGCATTCTTAATATCTGATCTAAACCTACCCTCTTTCAGTTTGAAGCCATTGCCCCTTGTCCTGTCACTCTAGACCCTTGTAAAAGGTCTCTCTCCATCTTTCCTGTAAGTTCCCTTCAGGTATTCAGGAAGGCTGCAGTGAGGTCATCCTGAGGCCTTCCCTTTTCCAGGTTCAACAATCCAAATTTTCTCAACCTTTGCTAATAGGAGAGGTGTTCATGCCCAGTTGAGCTGTGGTTTTCACAGTCCCATAGCTGCATGTCCTGGCAACATGCCTGTTTGCTCTCTGGATAGCTTCTCCTGTCTTTCTCCTTTTCTAAAATTCCTTTTTGTCTATGAACACAGTCAAGATGCTCACAGTGAATCAGGGCAGGGTTTTGCCAGACCTGTTGTGTTTCTGCCCATCAGAACAGACCATTTCTGTGTCCTGGGGAGTCTTTCCATGAAGGAAGATGCTGTGCCTATGCACAGACCTACTGAGAGATTTCCAGGCACTGATCTGGGCAGTAATGGGTCAGGTCTGTGTGGTTAACTAGCACTTTATTTTCAAACCTGAGCTGTGAGAAGAAAGGGAAATCACATTCTCTCTGGCCCTTTCTAACACACTGATATCAGAGTTCCTTGCAGATGTGAATTAGGGGTGATTACAGGCTGAACTTTTCACTTTGAGACAAATTCTGCTCATTTGTATCAGTAAGCCCCATATGTTTAAGTACTTTCTTCACAGTGAGTAACCAGGTGATGTTACTAATAAACAGTCATCTTCAGAGCATAGATGGGCATTGGGAAAAGTGCTTTAAAGCTATTATTTTTCTCATGGTGCAGCATTAAGTTATATAACCATCATCTTTAGTTCTACTGCCTCCTTATTGACTTAAAGCATGAATTTCAAGCATATATACAGATGCATGTATACATACAATGATATATCTCAGCTGGTGTGCTGCTTCATTCCAGTCACCAACACCAAAGGGAGTTTTTGAATTAATGCAGACCATTAGTAAATAAAAAAAAAGCAATTCAATACAGCACAGCAGGGAGAAGATGCAATATCCACAGCACTGGAAAAATATTTTAAGAAGGGCAGTTGTTTGTTAAGAGCTAGGGAATTCAGAAAGACAATTTAACTGAATGGTCTAATAAAGATCAGAATTGTGCTGAACAATAATAAAACCCAGAATTGAAAAACCACAACGAAAAAGATCCAGCAAATATCTCTAAAAACCTATAAAGTAAAACGACATTTTCTCCCAACCCAGGCCGTTGATTATAACCTTGGTCAAGAACAGATCTAAGAATTTTATGCTGCTTTGTGCCTTAAACCTCAAGGTATGCCCATGAAAGTATCTAAGCACTGCAGCATACAACTTTTAGTCAGCTAACTTTGAAGTACAAGCTCTTAGAGCCTTGGTTAGACCCTTGACCATTGTTATGGGGCATGCAGGAAACACTCTGGTCTTGACATTGTACACAACATTTCCAAAATGCTGCCAGTGAAAGGTAGAATAAACACTAAAGGATTTTTTTTTTAAATTTCCCATTTCAAAATTGCAGCTGGAACTTATCCATTTCAATCAGGACTGTAAAGAGGATTTCCTGTATCCTAGGGAAACACCATCTGGAATTTCTTTTAACAGGAATACAATTTTTTTCCTTTCTTTTTTAGCCCTGAATTGAGCAGAATATTGCAATGTTTTGAATTCATGTGCAAGTGAGTACCCAACCTTTCTACTTTTCACAGAAAGAGCTTCCCATCAATAAGTCCCTCACTGTTTTTTGCAGCATTAAAGGAACTTCTCAGTTCTTGCTTCCCTGAGTTCAGCTTGGAAGCTGGCTGGATGTCAGAGGATGATTTAACCTTCTCACAACAGTGTTTGCAGCCTCCTGAGAAGGCACATAGTTTACTGTGTAAAAAGTAAAACTTCTACTTCATATGCAGAATCATTTTCATAGCCTGTATTTCAGTAACCAAAACAAAACATATCTGGAAAGCATTGCTAGGTACCAAGAAGGGCAGAAGAAGTCAACAGGGTTTTGACTAACTAAAAGGATGAAAAAAGAGCTAAAAACCATGCTGAGGGTCGGAGCATGGCCCTGAGTAGAGCTAGACATCTCCTCTGGAAGCTGTTGGCTACTTCATGTACATTTCTTCTGGGCCTAGCCAGAACTCCTGCTGGCATTTTCACTTTACCAACAGTAATGGCAGATGAATGAGTGAGTGAAATTTAAAAATGTACTTTTCAACAAGGTAACTCTTTACATCTACTTCCATGGCATGGCACAGCGCTATTTCTGTCAGTGGAGTCCTAAAGAGACAGAAGAGAAGCAGGTATATATTTTATCTCTTCAATCCCCAGTATTTCTGGGACAAACTGTTCCACCATTAATGTCTTGGGGTTGTTCTAGAGGAATATGAGTGAAAATACTGATTTGCCAAACAGCTACTGACTCATAGAGGCAGATGAGACTTTCTGTCCATGAGACAAAGCGTGCAGACAATGATTACAGACAACTTGCCCGTGTACATGACTACCAGAGGGCTCATTTTTGTGCCATGGAAGTGGTTGTTATGCCGGGTCCTGGTCTGAGCTGTGACTGTAAAGCACTCTCAAGTTCAGATCTTACATGATGTCATGTGTTCCTTGAGTTTAATATCTGTTGCTCTTTGTCAAACAGTAAGATTTTTGTTAAAAAGAATACACATAAATCAGAAAGCCTGAGAGCTGACAGATACCTCAGGAAGAATGGATATTCTGGATATAGCACTCCATACCTTTGAGGGATAGCACATCGACTGAGAGTCTCAGTATTGATGATGACTCCCTTAGCTTGCTGGTGCTGATGAATTCCAGCTGCTCTGAAGTTCTGCTGGAGCCTACAGTGCCCAGAGAGGCACCACTGTTCCACAGCAGTGAAATGCAGCTCTGCTTCTGCTTGCCTTTTTTGTTGCTCTACCACTTCCTCCAGTTTTCTCTCTCTCCTTTTTTTTTCCTCTCTCTCCTGGTTTTAAGACAAATTACCTGCACTGTTTTAAATGTAAATAATTCTAACCTAAGCAGGGGCATATACCATCTAACAAAAGGAAAAATCACCACCCCCGGGACTTCACTTGGTGTTGCTTTCACTTTTTTCAGTCATTGTTATCAGATCATGAGGGAAGAGTTAGTAGGCAAAGAAACTTAACAGGTTTCAGACATTTCTGCCAATTTGTACCCAAAAGCTTTTTCCACCTGAGCAACTGGTTCATTCCAGCTGGAAGTGCATTTTTGCTGCTCTGCTTGAAATCTTAAAAAACTTGTAGATATGTTTGTGTTTTGTATTCCTCTCACTGCTTCTGTTCAATGAATCCAAACAGCAAAAGAGGAGACTTTGTTCCCAGATTATCTAGTCTAGGGATGTCTAATCTACAGGAGATAAGAACAAGGGACTGTTCTTTGTCATCCCTCCCCCACCCGTGACCGTCTCATTTCCTTGCTATAAATCAACACATTGTCTATTAAAGAATTATGTTTACATTTTCCCAACTTCAGTCTGGACACTGTAACTTTTGATTTCATGCGAGAGAACTCCTGGCCAGAACAGTGGGACAGTCTCCACAAGTCTTTAACTGAACTTCAGTAACAACCATGATGATGAAAGTGACATGTCCTACTCAACGATGCTGCAGAATTAATGCAAAGATGTCTAAGTTTGATACATATTATTTCATACTGTTGGATTCCGGCAGGCTGGAGGGTAACTCCTCCTCTCCAATGCAGTCCCAAGAGCCTTTTCATCAGCTCTAGAGCTCAAATTAATGAGATAATCATGAAAAGGTTAGTCTTCCACTTTGAATCAGGCTCCCTGAAACAAAATCTATACTGATCAGAAAAAATAAATGTAGGAAAACCAGCTGGTTAATTTAAAAGTCTACATGAAGTATTCAGAAGTGAGAAATATGAATCTTCCCTCCTTTCCTTGCAGACATGTCACTGATTTTCCATGGAGAAATTCTTGTCTGTCAGGAAGGCAATTATCAGATTGTACATTGGGAAAGAAGTCAATTTTTCTTCTTCCTCAATACTCCGGGCAAGTCAGTTCTCTATATTTCTTTCCTATCTTTTGGGGTTTTTACACTGGAAGTGTACATGTAGAGTGAAAGAATATCAGTCCCTAATTCCAACAGAGTGCACTTAAGAAATGGGTGACTACTTGGACTGGGGCCAGTGATGGATTTGGATTATTCTGTTATCTACTTATCCACCGGTGCAGCAAGTCTCCAGTTTTGGTTCAAAAATCATAAATTCTAAAGTGTTTGTTTTGAACATAAATCTATGTGCTATACATGTCTGGTTATGATAATTCTGTATGTAATGTTTTCAGAAATAATCTGCTACAAAAAAAGATATTTTCCTTCACCAAAGAACTTTACAGAATTCCTGAGACAACTGACACATCTTAAAAATGCATTTCAATTGCTTATCCCTTAATGACCTAATTCACACATCTCTTAGTTTAACAGGGGGAAACAATGGCTTTTCTGTATGTATCAAAAAGAAAATGCAGAGACATATTCAAAGAATCACCTACTGCTTGTTGATCCATCTTTTGCATGACAAATTATTTACCACTATTTGCGTGTGTCTTCTGTCACATAAAATGTTTAAATTTTTAAGCAAGATTTTAAGTGGAATTGTTTCCACAACCCCTGATATATGCAATTCTTCACGGTAACAAGGTCTCTACTAGGAAAAACCTACAAGCAAGAGCTGCAGATCAATGCCAAGCTTTTTGCAGCTGTTTAATAGTGTTTTAGAGGCTTTAAAGTCAAGCAAAATATGAAGCCATCTTTATCAGACATAGAAATAACTGTATTTAATTTCACCCTCTCAGGGAGTGCTAGATCTAAAAGAAGAGTATATCATTGTAGAAATACAACACAAAAGGTAAAGCTGGGAGTTCTTTTGGTGTTTGATTTGTTGTTTTGTGGGTTGGGTTTTTTTGGTGATGGTGGTGGCTTTTGTTTTATTTTAGGGTTTTTTTGCATAGGACTTCAAACCATTTTACAAAGGAATTAAGAATTCCAAAGACTGTATTGAAGACATTTTGAAGATTCCCTTTCTTATAAATACCTCAGGTCCCTTTTCACAGCCTCAGCTAAATATTTTGTGATAGATAAAGTACATAAGACCAAATAGACTCAGTATTTACATTCTGGAGTCACTAGCATCTTGATTTTCCTAGTATTTCTCACTTTCTCCAAAGAGAGTTTGCTGGTGTGGGAAAGGTGAGCAGGAGTTGTTTGTTTAAGGGTGAAATTTTATTTCCTGTGAGACAAGGAGAAACAGTAGGCAGAATGACAATTGCATTCATGCAACTAGCACATACATGCTGCAACAGAAAAACCACACAGATCTCCTAGTTCGAAATGACACTATTAAAAAAATTACACTCCTAAAAAGAATGACAAAGGACTCTTTGAATCTCTACATCTTATGGTTTCTGAAATCAAGGTGAGTGGAATTGCTCTCCAGAGCAATTGTAACAAGGAAAAAAAAGAGTCTTTACCAAAACCTTCTTGAATAGACAGACAATTTTATCTCAAAATTGAGAGAATCCTTCATTTTCATTCCAAACTGCTTTCTTCTAATGCTTTCACATTGTAACTAATTTAGTCTTTTTTTTTTTTTTTTTTTTTTATAAGTTTTTAANNAGATTTTAAAGAAACCCCTCAATCCCAAGACTAGCAGCATTACTAACAGCCCTTTTTGGATAGAAATCACCATTCTCAGCATTTTCTCTCCTTTAATTTTAAGACAGCAGAAGATTTTTGACCAGGGCCATATTTACACAACACAAGTAAAATCATTAAATGTAAATTGGGTAAGGCTGCTTGATCCAAACCGTGCTGTAATCGAAAGGAATACTGTCATTCTTGCAGAAACAGAAGTCAGTCTAGAAAATCTGCCAAAATGTAATGGGCATTCACTATCAGTAAAGTGTGAAATTGTGATTTTACAGTGGGGTGGGAACACAAATTTTTGCATAGATTTAGCCTTATGTTTGCATTTTTCTAGCTATTGAAATGAAACTTATGTTTTTTTGCTTTGATAAGATTTCTTTAAATTTGTATTATCTTTTTCCTGATTATAATTTCCGTGCAGCATTTATATTCTTGATACCTGCTATTTAAAGTAAATGGATTAACCATGGGATAAGTTACTAATTGTTATGAATAAGAATGGAAAAATAGATTCCTTTGAAGGCATTGTCATTTTAATGGCTTCATTTTAGACTTATCATCATTTAAAATCTATAAATGAGAGAAATACAAAGTATAGGATATAAACAGGCTGACAAGTGCATGACAATAAGAGATACTGAACATTCTATTACTTTTTACTGTATTTCTAAATAGCACTATCAATCAAAGATTATTCTATGCAAGACTGATATCAAATCCAGATACAATAATAGATTTGACAGGTACATTTTTCATACTCTGCTACCTCTTTATCACGTACAGTCTGCTTTTTGAAGTCATTACTGGCAGATTCTATTATATATCCACTCATTTGGCCCATGAACAACCACTAAGGATTAATTTCGGCATTCAATCCAGTCTTTAAACGTGTAAGCTTATGTTCTCTTTGTTTATTTAGAAATGTAACAAAAAACAGACCTTAAATTCATGGATATTTTTTCCTTTTTTTTTT
>VZTA01027657.1:0-18557 GCA_013398855.1 Mohoua ochrocephala
AACAGTGCAGAGACGGTTTTAAGGGCTCTTGATTGTCCCCTGAACCAGGAGGCAGGATTCCAAGAGCTAAAGACAGGCTTAAAGGCAGCGTCTGGGTGCCACTGATGGGTCCCTGCCCGTTGCAGGCGCTTTGTTCCCGCCGCCTGGGCAGGCTCCGGGGCCAATTATCTGCTCAGGAATTGGAATCGGGAATGGCCCCAAGGCCTAGAGGGCTCGGGCTGCCGAGGCTGCCAAGCGGACGTGCTCCCAGGTTCCAGCTGAAGCAGATGCTGCCCTTCCTACCGTGCCCTGCTGCTCGGTGTAGGTGCTTCCTCACCCCGGAGGGTGGGATGTCACCTTCGGGTACAGCCAAACCACACGGAGTGCAGAGCTGGGCTAGCAGTGTTTTGATTTAAGCTGGAAATACCGCAGCAAATACCACATCAAGGAGGCTGCTTCAAAGGCCTGAGGACTCTCCCACACATTGCCACCAGTGCGTGTTCCCAGCCAAGACGTGCAAGAGGAGAATGAAATCTGTCACTTGGGCTTTATGCCAGCTGGGGACTTGTACCGCTCTTTCCAGGCTGGATTTCTGTTGTATGTTGTGAGGATTTTGTTTTGTTTTTAAATACAGCTTTCCTGATTGAAATCAGGCTCCATGCAAAAGAGACGCCAGGCTCCTCCAGCTCTCAACAAAATCTGCATGTTAGAAGCCTGTGTTGATGATCTGGAATAAATTATTCCAGGGAGGGTAAAGAGGATTTTCAGGTTTAAAGTCCTGTTATGCAAATCAGTTGTCTTCTGTTCTGCCTTTGCATTAACACAGCCTGTCATCGTTCTTCCGCCACGCTTCATCTTCTATTTCCAAATCTACATTTTTTCAGACAATTTGATTTCAAAATTATATTTACATTTTTAACGTCTCTTAATGAGCTTATTTCATTGGTAGCGTAAACCTAATTATGAGTCACACCAGGGGCTCTTTTGCTGTGAATATTTCCTCCAATTTAGCCTGATCAAAGATTGCTGGGCCATGTGAGAACCACAGACATTGCATTCACGTACATTAAGAATGAGTTAAATATTTTAAATGAAAACAATCTGCTCAAGTTAGTTAAATTTTTGGTAGAGACCAGAGGCTGAGTTCAGACTGTCTTTAAAATTCAAGAATAGCCCTTAACATTTGGGGTGTATTGTAACATTTTTTCCTTTAGAAGGCATCTCCAAATGGGAAGTTCCAATAGCTGTTCCTCAAAGCTAGACATTAATAATAATAATAATAATAATAATTAGGGGATTTACAGTATGAATTTTTAAAAGGTTTTAGGTGGGGGCTAGGGTTGTTTGGTTTTTTTAGCTGAAATCTATATTCCAGTGCTTTCATGTCTTTTGCAATTTTTTTAATGCCTGTTTTCATTCTCTTATCTTTTCACTGACCACATGTGCTCAGGTGCAAAATGGCTCTCAGTTACTAAAATGTATCCCCCACACATGTGCACTGCAGAACAGGTTGTCAATGACAATATTGCCGTACATCTTCTGCTTAATCCCTTTCTCTGGTGAGCTGTCAGAGCTGCATGCCAGGGTAAAGCACAGGCTAGGGAGCCACGAGCTCAAGTCCTAACCTCACCTCTGCCTCACTGTAGCCCAGATTTTAAAATCTAACCCTTATATTTGGCTTTTTTATCTACAGAGGTGGGATGCTCGGCACCCAGCTGCCCAGGGCATTAGATCCTCACTTCCCAGACAGCTAATGTGCAACAGGAAAGGAGATGTGGTACTGCATAACAGCTAGAGATGGCATTATTGCCTCAGAGGTTTTCTGAGCAGACTTTATACGCCATCAGTTAATTGCTGAGAATTATTTAGGAATTTAGATGTTTACATTCTCTATACTTAGTTTAAATCATAAGCAAATCCCCATGATTAGTCAGAGCTCCTCCTGAATAGATCAGTGTCAGTCTGGCCCAGAACCACTTCCTGCATCTGTTAAGAAATATTTAGTACCCCATTCATATGCTGAGAGATTTTTTTTTTTTTAATCTCTGTGCTGCACTTCAGAGAAAAAAAATACGTTTTTTAATCTTGGGTATGAATTTGCAGAACCCCCACCACAGCTATGAAAGGGAAGAGATTTCATGCCTGTACTGAGAAGGGAGCTCAGTGACAGTGCCCTGGGCAGGATAACGAGCCTTGATGGTCCTAAGCAACCTCACCTGTAGCCTCCACCCACGCCCCTGGGCCGGGACTCCACTTAAGCCCAGGCTTGGGCTTGTGGTGCTTTCCTTCCTTATGAGGGTGCTTGTCTGTAGCAGTCCTCTGGGACCTGGCTCCTTTGGTGGTCCCTTCTGGGCTGCTCATTGACCTGTTCCTGCCACCCCACTGCTGCCTGCTCGTTCCGGGTGCTGTGGTAGCTCTGCTACTGGGGAGGTCGGTGCCTGGCTTGTGTGGTTGGCCCTCCCCTTTCGATAGGGAGAAATCCTCTCATGCTGCCCCCTGATGCTCAGCGAGGAAGCCCCCTGGAAGAGCTGCTTTCCTGGCAGTGCTTCCAAGGGTGCCAAGTGCCCTGTGCTGTCTGGCTCCCACTGAACTCCTGGCAAGAGAAGATGTCTGTCCCCCCTTGCTGCTGCAGAAGTGTGCTGGAAGAGATGCAGCTACAAGCTCGCTCCCTCTCTGGCTTACTGCTGCTGCTGTTCAACTCAAACATCATTTTTACTCACTTACTACTGCCAGTCTCTGTGGTACACGAGACTGGGAAGGGCCCGCATGCCCCATCCGGAGGGCTGGGTAAGTAACTTCATTATTCCTCTGCAAAACTTGAGAGACTTAAATTTCCTCTTGTTTTTGCCAATTTTATGTGTCTCGAACTTGCATGTAGTTGCTCCTAACTTCCCCAGTGAGTGAGCAGAGTACCTAATCTTTATGCTCATGCTTGATAGCTGCATTTAACTTTTAGCAAATATTTATTCATGGAGTCTCTAATTAATACACACAGATAAAAGGCAATAACTAAAGGAGTGAGAACATAAAGGAAGCATCAAAAAAAAGCACAGCCTTTTTATACCTAATTAAGAAGAAATACTATCTTAATGAAAACTCTCAAGGAAGTGCAGAGTGAGTGAGCAAAATCAGATCAAAGGCACTCAATAAAAGCCCGTTTTATATGAAGCACATTATTCCCCAAATAAACAATGCGTGTTGTGAGAGGGAATGCTGCAATACTGGCAGTAGGGATATTGTGAGGTTTGATCTGTTAATTCTAGCATCTTTCTAGTTTATCCTGCTTTTTTCTCAGGAATCATTTTCCAAGTACAGCACTACTGAGCTTAATGTGCATACACTGGTAGGATCTTAGTAGACAAAAGCAATCACTTAAGGATAGATGCTGATGCTATTTTGTGTTTTGTGCTGTTGTTCATGTTTGAAGCAGTGTAAATCGGTATTAATGCCACTTAAGTAAATGGAACTAATCTGGTCTTAATTGTATTTTGATTTCCACTGTAAGGAGCCCATAGCAAGATGCTGGTTTCTGGGGTAAATAACCCTTACTGAACCATGAAACATGAACAGAGCTACTACAACTGGAAGAAAATGTTAGTAGCAAAACACAACACAGGAAGATGAACTTTAAGTTCTCATATGCAAATATTTTTTGGGAGTACTTGCAGCTCCACCAGTCCTCCAACTGAAACAATGTCTAGTCACTAACTTGCCAAGTCAAAAATTAAATATGTTTCAGCATGGACAAGGCAATAACATATGATCCTGAGAAAGGCTGTGCTAAGTTAAGGATGAAAGAAAACTAACAGTACTAGGCCAAAGAGACATTTGTTCCACCAGCAGAAAAGCAATAATACTTTCTTCAGGATGCTTTCCAGTCTGCTGCTGGGAGACTTCCTGAGACAGAGGTTATAGCTACAATGATTTTTTAAAAAACCAAACTGATAATACCCTAAAGGCATGTTTTTTTCATGAAATAGTTTTACTACTTTTTAAATCTGTTTTGGCTTCCAAATTGGGCACAGTCTATGGCTATGGAAATGGTGCCCTGACCCTTTGGTTTTGTCTTCTTTGGTTTTAAACCTGTTTTGTTTTGATGCCCATTTATAATAACAAGATTAACTGAATAATGAATGTCATGACTTCCTATCCCTCCTGCTTTTCTTCTATCTGTATCTTGGGGTTTTTTCACCTCTCTTTAGGGTGTAGGACCAAACCTGAATTCTCTATTCAAGCTAGCTATAAACTCATACACAGCAACAAAGAGTTGATGTACTGAAACAGTGGTGATTTCTGTTTGTTCTTTAGTCCTTCCCTAATAATGTCAAGTATTTGATTACCTAGCTTAGTTAATGCAAAAAATGAAATTGGCCTATTCAGAGAGCCATTAACAATGACTCTAAGATTATTTTTTCCCCTGATGAAATCTACTGTATGTAGTGATACTATCTCTATAAGCCTGTCTTTGTGACTGACTCTGCATTACAAGACCCTTTTCTGACACCTACTTAATTGGAAATTCAATATCATGAGATTTCTGCAATTCTTCAAGTTCAGCTTTGTTTACTACACAAAATGATTTTGTATAATTCCATATAACTCTGCCATCCCCCTATTCAGTTACTTCCCCCCTAGTTAATGAGTATAGTGCCTATTACAGATTAATATGGGATTGTGTTGATAAACTACTTCTTGAGAAAGCAAACTAGTCTTTCATCTTTCTGATTTAATGCCTTATTTATCTATAACAGGATCTATTTTCTTACTATGTGATAGATTGCTTCCCCCCCCAATATCTTTTGGTGAGTGACCTTGCCAAAAGCCTCTGAAAACCACACCTTTATCTACCTGCTTCTGATTCGAGGAATACCAATAGATCTCTGTGGTGTAATTTCCCTGTACAAATCTGTCCTGAGCCATTATTCAGATTATAATTTTGACTTAATTCTATTCTCTACTGAAGCTTCTACTGTAGCCAAGTTCCAAAATCTGATTTACCAGTTTTCATTTGCTTGCGACCTCCTTAGAAACCTTTAAAAAACCCCCAGCAAACCTGCTCTTGCACTCACCAGCTCTGGCCCCCTGTGCTGCAGTGATCTAGGGTTTGATCATTTCGTATGACTGCCTTCCCTGGATGGCCATCCAGAGGCACAGGCAAGTGTGGTGCCATGGCATGTGTTTGCTGTGTGTGGCTTTGAGCTCGCAGTGCACTGGGAAGCAAAGTCGACCTGGACTCACAGCACTGCTGGGGAAAGCGAGAAACACTAGAAATGGCTGTCCATAAAATGAAAGCTGTGGATGATTAAAAACCTTACTAAACAATCCTTTGAATTCTGGATAAACAGTTTCTGTAGTCTGCAATGTAGGTGTATTTTAAGACCTGTCATTACTGAAGTCTAGAAGAGCTTCTTTGTACTTGGAACTCCAGAAATGTTTACAAACGAAAATTTAGATTTGCAATGTGAGTGTATGTAGAGATGGAGAAATGATTATCTGTTTTCTTTGCTGAAGCACAAAAGAATGAGTAATGGCCCGAGACAACATTGGCAATTGGAGAGAAACAAAATTTTTGTAACTTACTCCTGTCTGTAAATTATGGATTCAACTTTCACAATTAAGTATCAGATATCATCATCTGGTGGAAAATGTTATTTGTACTTTTAATCATATTTACCTTCTCTGTCTTACAGAAACTGGTGTGCTTATGTCCATACCAGACTTGTACCTACAGTTGTGGTGGACAACCTGGAAACCTTCTCATCAGGCAGAGCAAAGCCTTGCACTTGGCAAATTGGATCCTGTCCTCAGAGGTATGGAGAACTGGGAAGAAAGAGGACTTACTTGCAAGTACTTTAACTACCACCAAATGCACAATTAATGTGAATATAACCTTAAAAATTACAAGGGAAACAGGAGAGAGTAGCTTAGCATGTCTCCAGGTCTCATCTTCACATGACCCTATAGTGTGCATGAAAGCTCGTGGCCTGTTCCCATAGCAAGTATAAGTGCTCGTGGCTGGGCATGCCCTCACCCTGGCACCCTCCAAGCAGCTCAAAGTCTTCGAGTCAAAGAGAGATGCACAAGTACAAAGCTTTAAAGCACATGCATGGAAGGAAATCCTTTCTGTGCAGTTTTCCAAGCCTGTGCTTTGTTGGAGCAAAAGGCTTCCCCTGAGAGGCATAAATATTTTTGTTATTATCTCTCCGCTGAGTGCTTGTTTCTGGCACAGCTTTGGTCAGGCAGTGAACCTAGATAAGTAATTGGCCTGGATGGAACTTGTAAATAATACCCCTGGTTAGCATATTCAGATTGTCCTTTGTGGTTTGGGTGCCTCATTGTAGTCTCCAAATGTTAAATTTCAGTAGTAAGTGAAATTGGATTTTAATGCATGAATTTGGAAAATGGCAAACTGAAACAGCACCAACAAAATGGAGATTGTAATGTGTTTTTCCCTTGACAAATTTCAAAAGCCTCTTAGAAGTCAGTTTGACTGTTCTGAGAATTGTCCTCTAGGTGGTATGGCAGAACACGCTTAAAGCTTTGAGTTGAAACTGGGAATAGAGCTCCCTTGGCAATTGGTGACTCTGAAATGCAGTTGACTGCATTGCAAAACTGTGGAGGGGACCCTGTGGCTGAAATGTTGCCAGTTTTGTTACTTTGGTTTGGTTTTTTCCTTATTCGATCACTTTAGGTCCTTGTGCTGCTCCTGTAAATAAGGCTCTACTATATACATTTCTGGGACTCATTTACATGCGCTTTTTTTTAATGTGGATTATTTTTGAAATAGCTACTCCTGATTAACTCCTTTCATGAACACTTCATTTTTGTGAGTGGTTTTAGGAATGGATTATGCTAATGCAGAATAAGGTGTTTTCATCATAAGACCATCCATACAGCAAAATAACTGAGAACGCTCTGGAATTAAGATCACCTTAATCTTTATTGAGTTCTTGCTGCTGAAAAAGCCATTTCTTAGAGCCAAAGCTGGTTGGGGACACATGCAAAGCTCCTGCCAGCAGCGATGAGGATTTTATTATATGTAATATTACATCCCTTGCGACGGGGTGACAAGATTAATTGGAGTGTAAAATACAGTGGCATTTTTTAATGCATTGGGAGGATATTTTTTGGTCTGACAGCCTTTAAGTTTGTCTCTTTTTCTGAAATAATGTACACAGGGATTGTGTGTAGAAAACAACTCAGTAACTGTTTTATCATTGTATTTTCTGAGATTGTAGGTGTTTTTCATGCTAGTGTTAACAACTAGCAGTACTGTGTGACATTATTTTCATTTGAACTGTGTATTTAACATCTTAAAAGAGCAAGGAGTAGTTGATGTAGTTTATTCTGTATGCCCTACTGCAGCATGTTCATTCTGAACTGACTTCTCTGTGAAGTTAAGAAACCTAGGAGAAGTGATGGAGTACCCAGGACATGCAGAATGTGTTGGAACACTGAAATAAAATTGCTGCTGCCTCTGCAGTTGCATACTGTAACAGTAATAACTGAGACCTCACAATTACATAGCCATGCCCTCCTTTCCCTGAAGTCCAGAGTGGAATTTTTCACACTTTAATGGATTAATGTTTGTATAATCTTGTTTAAAAGAATCAGAAGGGAAGGTTTCCAGTGTGCACTAAATGTGTGCTGATGTGGCATAAATTTATTGTGAATGCATTTTCCCACCAATTTCAAAGAAAAGGGGTATATGACAATTGTATTTTTGGCTCACTTTGTTCAGTTTAGTAGTTATTAATTGTAATGTCTTCCATAAAAGATTGCGGTATTTGAATCCTGAATAAGACATTCTAGGAAGAAATCTAAATAGACATCAGGTTTCTTTAAAATTCATGCAGATGATCTGAAGGTTGCAATATTAAAGCTCTGATTGCTAATGGAACACCAAACCCTGGTTAGAATTCACTTTGAATTTCAAGCAGTAATGAAAGGATAAATATGACAAGTGAGATAATGTACTGCAGTTATGCAGGTATCGTACAACTCCTCTTTGGTTGCCTAAAATAGGTTTAAATTGTTCTCATTTCACAGGTCCCAGACAATGACACACCAGGCCTACAGAATCAAACATAAAATAGTGACATCGCTGGAGTGGAAGTGCTGTCCTGGGTACAGGGGGCAAAACTGCCAGCTCAAAGGTGAGTAGAGTTGTAAGGATTTGAAACTATTCAGCAAAAGAAAACAATGCCGTGTGATTTGTGAGCAAATGGCTCTGTTGAAAACCAATGCAGTCCTTTCTGTTCATTTAAAACCAGGAAAAATGCACAGTAAACTAAAATGCTTTGGGATGTTGGCTCTTCCATGCACGTGAATTTCCAGAGCGGCTAAGCAGAATGTCTTTCCCCCTCTTCCACTCTAAGTAAAGCTCATAAAATCTCCAGCCTTATTTCATTTTGCTAAAATATGGAGTTTGCATTCAGTGCGTCTCTACTTTTGACCTTTTAGTTATTGAGTATTGCAGTGCTGAGGATATTAAATCCAGGTCCTCTATTGAATACTTGCTGTAATATTCCTCTACAGCACTGTTACTCTTTTGCCTTTCAGTTTCAGGCTCTAAGAATATATTTTGTTTGTGATAAAAATAATGTATCAACTTTTTTTTTACTTCCCTGAATTTTGTAGGTCTTCTGTTGTTCATTTCGACAGTGACTGAATTTTTCTAGGTATTACACGTGATCCCCGTGTAATTGTGCCCTTTTGACAGAATAGCCTTTTACCTCTGCCCTGGTGATCAAACATGTGGCATCATATTGTAGTTTTACATCTGTATAATAGCTATTTCCTTGCTGCTGGCCTTAAGCAAGCAGTCCTTGAAAAATTAGATATGGCATCAGCATACATGTTTTAAATGAATGAATATTGCAAGAAAGGCTATTAGATGTGATAGGGAATTCAATCAGCAGTGGTAAAGGGCTGTGATTAAAAATTAATGTAGAGGAATGAAGAGAAATCACTGTTGTTCACATCCAGGAGGGAAATTTCAGTGCCGAAGAGCCAGAACCTTGGCAGGCTCAAAATTCTCTTCTGCACAGCAGAGTGTAGAGTTGGTTATTAGCACAGGACATGGTCAGGCAGAAAGGCTGTCCAGCGAGCACGGATCAAGTGTTTCAAAGGTTTCCTTTCAGAAAAAAAGCAAACATTAGCAAAAATAGGTTAAAAAAAAATGTAAAGGGTAGCATTGAAGGGGGAGGTCACAGTTGACAAAATTGAAATGTCATCAAAATAACAGGGAAACATTGACCAGGAAAAAAAAGCTGTGTAACTCAATTTGTAGTGGCGTCTGCGTAAAAAATAAGAATAAAGGAAAGTGCTGTGGAGTGTTACAGCAGTGGGTGTTACATCCCCTGGGTTCTATTTTCAAACCTCTTCTGGCTTGCTGAATAACTTGGGGAAGCCACTTATAATCTGCATAACCAAGTTTACCCATCTAGAAAATTGAGATGACACTTATCTCATGGGGGCACTGGGATATTTAATTAATTAATGCTTGTAGAAGTGCTTAAAGAGATTGGGATGAAAGGTGTTATGTCAGAGAAGCTTTTCTTCCCTGCTTCTGGAATCCTGCCTCCCATGAGGAGCAGACCACCAGCACAAGCCCTGCCTGTATTATTCAATTCCCACGAAGGGACGTCGGCTAATGAACTTGAACAGTTGGGAGCCCGATAGCCTTGTCTTCCTGCGCTCTACAACAGCAGGGGAGAGATGCTGCAAGTGCTGAGTGGGGCTCTCCCGAGTCACTGAGCCTCCCACTTGGCCTCTCTGTTGTTCAACAACAGAGCTGTTACTGAAGGGTTTCTGTGCCAGGGGAACCTGGGGTGGTCTGACAATCCTTTAGATCCTGGAAAGGTACTGTTAGTGTGATGTGGGTTGCTTGTAGAAAATGCTAATTTAAAGTGCCTTCTGGTTTAACTCCTCTCTCAGGCAGAGTGAAGTCACGTGTAACTATTTCAGTCTGATAGCCTAGGCAGAAGGAAATGCTTACCACCACCTGATAGTTATCATTACACATCTGAAAGTCTTATTTGGTAGCCCTGTTGTAACTGCTTGATGACAGATGCTTCCCAAGGTAGTGCAGTAGCGAGAGAGATGGAAATGATGTGTTCTGATCACTGTTTCTAACCTTACCTCCCCTGTGGCAACACATGACCAAATTGGCTAAGACATGGATCCTATTCCAGCATGGACAATGCAATTTTATAAGAAAATATTTAAGAATGAAAAAATGTAGACATGATTTCCTATAAGTCTAACGAGACAGCTCAATATGGACAATTCAACAATTAAAGCAGCATCATTTTGACCTGGGAATACCAAATGCTTAAGTGGGAGCAAAACCACTAAAACAAAAGCACTTTTAAATTCTGAGTTGCAGACTTCGTGACGTGTCACTTTCACTAAACACAGCTTTATTTTAACTTTGTGTGTGTAGTAATGAAATCCCAGTTCCCTCATGCACATATGGCCCCTGAGCACCAAATTGTATGGTTCAGAGCCAGCAGCCGTCTCTGCCACAGCCACTGTCAGCACAGAATTCCCTGGCGTGGCAGTGATGTCATTTCTCCAGCAGATGGCTGTGCAATGTCCCATCCTCTGCGCGGGGTGAGCGGCACGCACGAAAGGTGGCAAATCGCCTTGAAACACAGGGAACGGGAGGAAACTACCTAACTCCCCCTCCGGGAAACCCCTTCAGCCACTCCTGCTTCATCTAAGATATATTGAGTGAAAAAGACCCAATCTCCATTTCTTAAATATTCCCTGAAATGATTTTGAGCGCTGTGTTTAAAAATACATGGGACAATAAATTATACATCTAGGCCAATATATTGGATGATAGACACCTAATGTTAAATTTCTGTGTGCATTGCCTGTTTTTTCTGATACAACTGGAAGAACTCATTGCTCAGGATTTTGTATTGCTGCTTTTTTTTGTTTTGTTTGTGTTGCTTTGTTATTGCGAATGGCACCTTTAGGGTGGGTCTGGCTGTCTAATTGAAATTTCATATTTTATTTTTCTCAGTTTAAACAGAGAATGGCATATCTAATTTTTAAAAGGTCTCAAATGTGAGTCATTTGACGGCTATTTCTACCCTAAAGAGTATGTGTATTAGATTTTCGGTCTGGTGCTCCCATCACACCTGCTGTTATCCAGCATCTACGATGGGAAATCTCAGCTGTGGGAATAAGGGGCACATAGATGTAATCACCATATGATGTCTTGGAGTGATTCCTTTGGAAAAGGCCTGAGCCATGCTGGAAGAATGATATAGGAGAAGCTATATTACCAGTGACTCCTCTGAATTTGTTTCACAAATGAAAAGCCTGAATTTCTAATAATACTTTCAAAGTACCTTTCCCATACTGCGATGAAATTCAATAAGTGTACGATATGCGACTGTCTGTGGGTGAGGTTTGTGTGTGTGTGTATCGCTGGCTGCAGTCCTTGCTGCTGTCAGAGGCAGTGCAGTGCACTTTGGGCTTGCTCCATGGATGGTTTGCTCTGACAGAGGTGCTGTGTCCTGGGTCTTGCAGCCATCACGTTACCTGAACAGTTTTAAAGCACTAGTAAAACAAACACACAGGGATAAATATATATCCTTAAAACTTTAAAAGTGAATAAAACTGTAAGGATTTGGGTATTGAGGAGGATTGCAGAGCTTTGAGTAGGGCAATTGATTTATTAGGGAGGATGAAAGATAAGGTGGATAGTATATATTTAAAAAAAAAGTGGTTCTGTAGCACTGACAGCATCAGTGAATGCATTTAGAGCAATAGAAAGACCAGTAAATGAAAGAATAAAAGGACATCGATCAGCTGGTCATTATCACAGGCAAGTAAGCGACTCCCTTGTCATAGCTTGTATCATCCCATCACCGCCTGATAAATCCTGTCTAATGAGATGGATGCAAGAATTTAGCTTCTGTCAGTAACCATGACACAGAAAGATAACAGAAGCTGTTGAAATTATAACTGTTTGAGGATTTTGTATTTCTTATCTGCCAATTTCAATCGATTCTGTCAAACTGTTGGTCCGTATGTTAATTTCCTCTGAGTTCCTATCCTAATTTTTACAACACCCTTAATTTACAAGATAAACCACCTTATATCCTTCTAATTGCAGTCTATTTATCTTCAAATGAACTATGTGAAACATGGAATTTCTTGATTCAGCATTTTAATCCGTTACCCTGGAAACTTGCATTATGGCTAAACTAGATTTTAATATTTGAACTGTAGAATAATGTCACTATACCCAAGTTGTTCTGCTCGTACTGTACTAAAGACTGGAAATCACATTAGTGCCACGTAAGTGGCATTCCTTAGATATGCTCCTCCTGGAGCATTGACTTCAAAATGTTTCATGAACTGAGCAAGTATATAAAAACTGGTATGAATTTACACTAGCGAATTTATTACCTAATTTGTGCGTATTTTCTTTTTTTAAAAAAATAATTCAATGAAAACAACACCATTAAGCCTAATGGCTAGAGAATGTATGTCAGGAGTATGGAAATCTCTGTTTAGTTCCCAGCTATCTGATCAGTTCATTATTTTTCTGAGTGAAGGCACTTAACTTTCTGGACCTCAGTTTCCCCAGCTGGGATGTTGAATTAATAATAATGTTAGTCCAGCTTTGTGCAAATTGCTCTGAGATCTTTTGGGCTGAAATGTAAAATAAGCACAGATAATCCCATCTACCATCGCCAGAGAAAATATTTACAAAATCGCCACCCTTGTGAAGTTTTTTTGTGTGTATACCAGTCATAAATCTCAGATGATATTTGTTGGAACTTAGAATTTGATTATGGTTTGAAATTGTTTTTATTTTTTTAGGTGCTGCAAAAATGCAATATCACCATTGCCTTTAGTAGTAACATTTCCATAGCTGAAGATCTGTGTAATCTGTAAAAAACAAAACAAAACAACAAAAAAACCCCACAAAACAAAACCAACCCCAAAAAACCAATGCAAAAATCAGTTTCAACAAACCTGGTTAATTTTGTAGCCATTAAAAAACCGTAATTAATTTTACAGCTGGCAGTCTCTGTATTGTCTTTGTACTGCTGTTTTATATGGTTCTAAAATATTCGTCTAGAATTTTTAGCTCTGGGCATTTAAAAATTCTGTTCATTATAAAGAAAATTTTGACATTTTAATATGAACACCAGCCCCTGCCAGTATCAAGAAGTCTTTTATAAAGCCAGTCAACATCTTCAGCAACGTGGTCCCACACTGCACGAAGCGGATAAGAGTCACTGCAGATGATTAGGCTTTGGTAAAGCTGGTACAGAATAGAGACAGAAAAAATTCTTGTGGAATCATCCCGATTGTCATGTTCTGTGCTTCACTCACATCCTTTCCTTTCCTTTTTCTCCCTTCTCTAGCTGGAGAACAGCAATCAGTTATACACAGCAGCCAGGCTGAAAGCAGCAGAACTGTCGGTGAGAGCACCCCAGGAGCTCTGCAGGACCCCACTGAGCCAGGTCAGTTGTTAAGATTGCTCTCACCTCTACCCAGTCGCTGACAATGGGATTCACTGAGATCACTGCAAAAACAACTTGAGGAAAATCTCTGTCTGCTGAAGGGACCTGAATGCACTGTCAGTTTCTAGCAGTCATGGTTCACTGGCATACTCTTCTGATAAACATGGGCAGAAGATACTGAATTTAAAGGTACCAGCAGCTTAGAATTTAAAGTGTCTTGTGACTAAATTAAAACCAGGGAAGTTTTCTGTATAGAAATATTTCAACTATTATGTTATTGAATACAATACATTAATTAACAGGAAGAAAAAAAGAAAATTAAACAAAAAAAAGGCAAAAAACCCCAACCCAAATACAGGAGTAGTACAGACCAGTGTTGCACATAGAAGAAAATGTAATGACGTTAATTGGTTATGTGAATAAGTGATTATTGTTATATATTTTCTTACAAAAAATGGTTCTTTATTCAAAATCAGTACAATGATGTTTCGAGCCTTAACAAGGGCAGCTCAGGCATGTTTTAAGCTACTATATCCAGGATGATCAAATGGCTAAGAAACACAGTGACAGTCTACACATTTGTACCACACATAAATACTTGAGAGTATTTCTTATTGCCCTATTCATTTGCTCATTATTATGCTTACTTTAACGTATCTGGACCTTATATTTTCGGAATATGATGTCAGTGTTGTCTCACAACAGTGTGTCCAGACAATCTAGAATGGTAAGAGATGGTCAGTAACAAAAATTATTTATTCAAATAGTGATCTATATCAAGAACCTACATTAGACGACTGCTGCATGAAAAGCTTCTCCACATCTTGGTCTCTAGTTGCTGGCAGCTTTGGTCTGGGAGAAATCCTGCGCCGTTCGCCATTTTAGGAGGCGGCACCCCACTGTTGGCCACATGCGACTGGACATGAATGGTGGCCATTTTCCATGGGGAAAAAAACCTCAGTCCTTCAGTGTCTCAGGGTCAGGTCAGAGGTGGCATCTGAGACTCCAAGAGCAGCCAGAGTCCTAGTTGTTGGCAGCTTTGGTCTGGGAGAAATCCTGCAATGTACATGATTTTCGGAGTCAGCACGCAGCTGTGGGCACAGGTGCCTGGTCTCGAACAGTGGCCCCGTTCCACTGGAAAAATGTAGTTTTTGTGGTGAGGAGCCAAAAATGGCCAAGACGTGAAGGGCAGTTTAAAGGAAGCATAATCCTTGAACTTTCCTACTACCTCCCTGTTCTTTTGAATCTATTGATTGTTATGTTTGTCTACACTGGCTTTTGGTATAATCATCAGCTGTTCCACGCTGTGGTGGTGTTGTCGCTCACCTATTGGCCTATAGCCAGAAACATTTTAATGAAGCAAATAAATAAGGCAGGTTATGTTCTCAGGTCTGTGTTTTGCAGTTTTCAATATACTCTTCTGGGCTGTAATGCATGCTGAGAGAACAGGACGTCAGAATTAAGATTGCCGCAGAATTTTATGGAGATTTTACACATGTATGTCCTTATATGTGCGTATGTGTTTTATTTTAAATCGTAATAGAAAGACAAAGAGAGGGAAAGATGGACTCTGGCATGGAGATATAGAAAGGTATTTTCAAAAGGGAGTTAGGCTGTTGCCCCTTGGTGATAATGTGTGAGCAACCAAGTCTCCCAGGGCTGGAGGGAGGAGGATGTTTAGTAAAGCAGACAGGGCCTGCTATGAAAAAGTGAGCTTGATCAATAGAGCACTGAGACGTGCCACTTCTGTTAGTAGGAATTATGCTCTGAGAAGTAAATCTGGAACTGGAATCTCTAACCTCCATGTTAATTGCTTTTCAGTTATTTTTAAATCAAATTGGGTCAGTCTAGAAAGAGAGAGATACCTGTTCTGGCTGTCAACCCTGCAAATGTGTCCTGGGGCCAGGACTGACTGCCCTGGTCTGACATCCCATCAGCACCTGCTATGGCTCTCTAAGCCAGATTCTGCTTCCAGCTCCTGCTATGCATCCATGCCACTTTAAGGCATAAAACCTCACTTCCAGGTTCATCTAACTTCTCTTCCTCAGTGGGAAATGATAGAAACCAAGCTAAAAAAAGCATTATACCCTGCAGGTTCGTTATCAGTTTGGGTGACCGTGCATGAGCCACTAATGAATTCAAATCCCTTTCTCTTAGTAACAATTCAACCAGAAGCAGAAGTGTCCAGACCTGTTTGTCTCTCACAAAGCTGTATTGTGAAGACAAAGGTCTATCAATGGCCTGTCTTTGCAGTGCCAGTCAGAAGAATTGCCAGTCTAAATGAAGTGGTTGAGTTAGAAACCATTTAGTGTCTGTGTAAGTAGACACCTTGGGCAGAGAACACAGTTGGAGACCCTAACATCCTAACCTAAAAGAGCCTTATTCTCCAGGCTCTTCCAATTATGGCCTTTACAACATGCCTCTACAGGAGAGCTTTCTCATGGGTGTTGGACTGCTTCATTTGTGCTGACGGGGTGCATTTAGCTAATTTTCTGGGTTTTCCCAAATGCTGCCAGGTTAGATAAGACACATGTATTTTTTACGTACTAGAATTTACATACTAGAATACAAGTCATCAGAAGAATATGCCCTTTGGCATATAACTTGCTTGGGGTTTTTTGGAGCCTTTAGACACCTCTTCTTAGACATGACTTCTGAGTAGAACTATTTGCTGCCACTGGAGTAGCCACTGATGCTGTAATGAAAAGTGACAAAGGATCAATAGCAATACTGTAAACTTACACTAATAAATATTTGTATGCAATGCTAAAGTATCTCTTCCATAGCAGTTTATTAAGTCACAGTATAGCCCAGATCATTTGGGGTAATGTATCATATGTCGAACATAGGCCATTTAGGCTGAATTGTTGAAGGAGATTTTTCTAGCTTTGCTTACAGGAATTCAAACACCTAATTTTATCAGCATCTTCTGAAAATCCCAGACTACGTTTGATACCTGTCACCCATCAAACTCAGATGGCTGGCTGAAGTCATGTGGGGTCTCAATTTTCAACATCAAAGCATTCGTCACCATTACCTATCTTAAAAGCATCCTTCTAGGCCTTTTTATTCCTGAGGAGACTACAAGTGTCAGGAACAATTCAGGCAGGTTTTAAAATAAACTTGGCTTCATAGGTTGAGCTTCTATTTTTAAGGACAGACTAGTCATTATTCCAAAGTAATTTATCTATTAGCTGTTTTTCTGCCTTGCTGCTGTGTTGAGCAAGTCTTTGTTTTGACCCAAGCAACGGAAAGATGATGTATTCCTTCAGACACAAGCCTTGCAAATTCATGAAGTTGTGTTATAACTGGCAAGTAAAAATGAATGCTTTTGTGATTGTGTTAAAGGAGATTGACTAAATGAGAGTTAACTGAATACCCTGTAGGGTGCTAGGTGGAGGAAGAATGGCATTATGTTGATTAAAATATGCTAACCATTCAGAATACCCTTGTAGAATCATAAATACTTTATAATGGATACATATGCTTCAGTAATTAGTAACTGCTGTGCTGCTGAATCTCACTAATACGCGATACATGACAACAATCAAGATGATTCACTCAAAACTAAAAATTCACAAACTTTTCACCCCACTTTTAGCTAATGTCTCTCAAGACAATTATACCTTCTTTTTAAAAATTCACTCCACAATGTTTTAACGTTATTTGTTGTTTTTTTTCTTCTCATTTTGTTCCCCAACCAAGCACTTTTTCAAAAAATGAATGAGAAGATTAGCAGTCAGGAGATGAAACTGACTTTTCTACAGAAGAAGGTTGACAGCTTTGCTGCTGCAATGAATGATGTGAGCAAGATGCTTTCTTCTCTGGAAGGCAAAATCAATGAAGATAAGGGCAGAGACTTCCAGTCTTTTCTAAAAGGTAAGAAAAATAAATTAATGCAATCACTCACCCTGTTAGAGGTGCCAGGAAAAAAAAAGCTAGAAACCTTCATGGACTGTCCTGTTCTATTACTCAACACTTGTAGGGAGAACTAATTTTTAAAATTTCTTTTCATGAGAGGAATGTGTTTATTTCATCGTTCGCTGTGGTCTTTTGTCTTTCACAGCAACAAAAAATTTATGTTCTTGGGTACCTCATCCTCTACATGATAACTTAAGCCACTAGCAAGGCATTTTCTTTTACTTAGAGCTTCTGCAAATATTCTTATCTCTGTTTTTGTTTATCTGGCAGCCGCTAAAGGATGTAGTATTTGCTTTGCTACCAAGTCTAACTAATATTCTTTGATACATAATTCACACATGCAGGGCAAACTATAAGGAATTCTGTGGTGGTTGTATTTATAATACAGCAAACATTCTGCTGAATAATTTGTCCCTGATCATACGAGGCTATCTTTGATAAACATCTGTACTCGTGTTCAGTGTATGAGAAAGACACAGCTGGAGATCAGGAGCTTGGGCAGATCCTCACCTGCAGAATCATGCACCCATTCTTTGTGAATCCTGGAGCAAGACCGGTGTGTTACCCAGCTGCAAGTGTTGCTTAACAAGCAGATTCAGACTGAAACTTTCGTTTCCTCAATGTGCAATATTTTTCTCATTTTTCAGGAATTTTCCCTAAACCATATTTTACACTTAAGAATCCAGGGAACTTTTCTACTGTTTAAAAATAGAACAGAGCTTCTGGGGTGCCTTACATGGAGATAAAACTGAATGAAACAATGAGTGGTTTTGTATCTCGCTCAAATTTACCAAGTTGGATTCCATTTCTTGTATTTTCAATCCTCTGTTTCCTGAGCTGCTCCTGCACATGCTAGATGGCTCTCTCGTATGCAAGTTTATTCCATCTCTTGATCGGTGACCTGCTTTCACCTCTCTGCATATTGATAGATGGCATTCTTGACCTTTGGGTGCACGTTTAATTTGTCTTTGAATATTGTCCATTTCCCTTCTGCTTTGTCCTCATTCTTTTTTGTATATTCCACTCGTTCTAGCTGTCATTTTCATGCTAGTCTAAGAGGTGTTTTTCTGCATCCTGTGTTTCTGCTTCTGCATTCCCTATCTGCATTTCAGGGTCTGTCTTAATTAAAATGTGCTGTTCAAACCACCCCCCCCCCCC
>VZTA01027657.1:18608-45647 GCA_013398855.1 Mohoua ochrocephala
CTTTCTTTGAAAGTGTGCTTCAAACCTTTATTGTTTTTACCTGCAATGTTTTATATTATACCTGCTTAGAAAAAAATCTCCAGCTGATGTCCCTTTTTTTTTGATTTATCTTCTCAATCTATCTCCTAATCAAGTAGCTCCAATGAACAAGATGCTATCAGCTATATTCCTTGGCTCTAATTATGAGCATTCCAATACAAGTTATTCTTGACTTGTACATAGGTAAACAGCAGGAATGAGGAAAGGAGGGGAGAAAGAAAAGGTTAGTGTGTCTCTGTTGGCTTGTGTGTTTCATGACAAATGGCAAGTGCAGTTTCTGTCCAGGAAATATCAGTCAGTTGTACTCAAATGCACAAACAGCATCCTAAAGTAGCAGGACCTGAAAGGAGCTTCCATGCTGTCCTGTAACACTGGACACTCTGCCTTGCTAAAAATTACCCTTAGAAGCTCACCTGAAGCAAACCACAACTTTCCCCAGCACCACTGCCATCCTGAAGCAAGGTGCTTTTGAAGCAGTGAAGCCTACAGTTGCTTCATGCTATTCAGACATTTTCCTTCTTCACTTACTGTTCCATTTCCTTCCTGTGGTGCCCAGGTCCTTTGCTCACGGTCCATACATCACCTTTTCTCTTATCACAGCAGTTCTAATGTTCTGCCCAGCTTTGTATTAGGGTTTGTTAGGAGTGAGGTCTGATTCTGTGACCAAACAATTCAATACAGTTTATAAAGCCTTTAACTCCTGATTTCATCTGTGACTTGGGTGACACAAACATGTCATGTGTTGATAGAGGGCAACACTCACTGGAGTAAGAGATATGCTCCTCTAATTTTTTTAGTGAAACCTGTTGTGCATTTTAAAAATTGCTTTCAGTACTCAGGAAGCTGTTCCTGTTTTTAACTTAGGGAAAATAATTTTGTGCTCTCTTTTTAATTAAGAAACTCTGCTTACTTCCTGCTATTCTTTTCTTCCTCCTTTAACTCCATATTTAATACACGCCTTTCCTCTTCATTATTAAAATGCACACTCCTTTAAAAATGAACTTAATAATGGAGTGTTAATCACTTCCAAGTCAGAAATGTCATTTACAGCTGCATATATAACCTCAATTCAGTCTCCTGTGTACATACATTTATTTTGCCCATTATTCTTCAAATAATTGAAACTGCAAAGAGAGTATATGTTGACACAGAGCAATTACACCCTTTGGTTTTCAGCCAGGAAGCTAAAATTAAAATTTATAATCTCATAAAAAGTGCAAGAGATCTTTAACATTCACAGGTAGTTTGGACCTTTCTATTTCAAAATGAGCAACAGAGAAATTGAGTTACATCCCTGAGTGCACACATGTGTTCTCAGCTCAAGCTTAACAATACACCCAGTTGTCACCTACAACACAGGTTTGGGTCAGGTCTTTGCGTGAACAAGCGTGCTCCCACAGCCCCTGCTGAACTTTGCTTCTGAGCTACCTAGTTGTCCTAGCCAGCAAGCAGGGGAGAGAGAAACACAAAGCTGTCTGGTTTATCGGGCTCCACGCTCCCTTGGTAATGGGAACACCTGAAAACCAGTGCTGAGCCCCATATCATCCTCACTATCCAGCTAAATGGAGCAGGAATAGCAGAAAGTGAGGCTGGCACCTTCTTGGCTGTCACAGAAAGGAAAGGTCGGTGTAGGTCTGTGTAAGGCCTCTCACAGAGGAATGGTCTGTTATCAAGATTTGTTGCTGAGATGAAAGAATTTAGCTGATTCCTCACAGAAGATTTAGACTAATCTTGGTTCTCTCCACAGCCATTAAATTTTTCTTCACAGCTCATGGTGTCTCTTAGAGCACAGAACACTTTTCAGCATCATAAAGTAACCTGACCAAATCATCACTTGAAATGATTTTTCTACATGTCAGTTTTTTACCTTGGTTCATATCTTGGTTTTTCCTCTCAGCTGCCAGGACACCTTTATTCTCAGATATTTCATTGTGCACATACATGTGCATATTCATGTACATGCATCAGTCTAGTCCTTTACTTGCTCTTCAGATAGTTAAAAGGAAGTTAATAAAGGTAATCCCAATATTATCACTGTTGTTTATTATACTTTATGTAAAATTGCTGTAACATTTAGGATCTCAGTTGAAAATAATGGAGTTTAATTTGTAGGAAACTTTATGCTATATTTCTGATGTGGCTCTTTCCTGGGCTAGCAAACTTGGGTCTGATTCCTGACATTTTACTGCACTTGCTGAGAATGTACCTTCACATAAGTTTTCCGAACATGTCTCTGGTTTAAAGAGGAAGAAATAAAATACAGGCCGTAGAATTAATTGAGAAGAAACTGGAAGAAAGGAACAGAATCTCTGCCTTTATCAATACAATTTTAATCAGAGAACCTGTGGTCGTTGAGGCATTGTAGAGGTTGAAGAGTTTAACCATTAAATCACAGTCTGGCTGCAAATGTTCATCGGGTTTATGAAAATTGTGCAAAGAATGCTTCGGTGTTTTAGTTGGACAGAGGGACTACCTCTGGAGAATAAATTAATAAAAATCCTTCTAATCTCACACCAGAGCAGAACTACTGCTCTAATTGATTGAAATACATTATGCAGAACTCTTTTATGCCTGTCTTGATGTCTTTAAGGCTATATGGGAAACATACCTTCATGCTGGTCACTGAGGCAGATTTCCCACATATTCATTTCTGCCTAGTGCTTTCCAGGATCAGAATTCCTAGGAACTCTTTAAGGAGTTGTAGTATGCAAGGCTTAAAGTTTCTACCTTTAAAATGTCTGCGTTTTGCAGCAGTTGTCGTGTTACTAACTTTAGCTATTCAATAAGCCAATTTTTTTTTTATTTTGCTTCTTTCTCACAAGAGTGTGTTGTATCGTCACCTAGCACATTACAGTAGGAAGGTAATAATCTCTGCTTTCATTTCTTGACCATAATGTTGTAAAGCAGATGGTTTTTGCCCTACTTTCCTAGTGGAGAAAGGACACATCATTTTTTATCAGCAAGCCACAAAAACACACAGTTCTCCTCCTTTCAGTGCTCAGAAACAGCTTAGCTAGGAGGTCAGAGTCTGAGATTGCCCTTTCAAAATAATAGCAAAAGTCCCACTGATTTCAGTAGAAACAGGGACTCTACATTCTTCAGCTATAAATTTTGGTCTATGTGTGGGTAAATTGAGGCAGGGATGTGAGTGTTCCACCTCCCTGCAGCACTGTGTTTGCTCACATTGTGGGAAAAACTTAGACCTTACTGACACAGTTGGTTTGATTGTTTCCATATTTCTCCTTTTCCCAAAAGGTCTCAAATCCAGAAGTATTAATGACTTAATCAAAAGCGTGGTTGAAGAACACTTTCAAGTATTTCAAAGTGAAATGCAAGAGAGCATGGCTCAGATTTTCAAGACCATGTCTAGTTTGTCAGGTGATCTTGAAAATACGAAAGAATTAGTCAAGCATCTGAATGAAACCCAAAATAAATTTGCTCAGGAGAAAGGCAGTGGGCCAACAGAACTTGACATTCTGGAGCTGAAGAGTCGTGTGGTGCAGATAAGAGAGGAAATGGCCCTCACTTGTGACAAGCCTGTGAAAGCTTTACAAGAAAAGCAGAAGTCCTTGGAAGTTAACTTGGAGCATCAACAGTCAAGAAGTGTAATTTATTATGAATCTTTAAATAGGACCCTTACTGAAATGAGAGATGCTCATGAACAACTGTTATCAGCTGAACGGTCTTCAAGACAAAGCCTCCCCTCAGCAGATAAAGTCATGGAGTACAATGTTACAGAGTACATGATCACGCTGCATGAGAAAGTAAAGAGACAAGGCATGATGGTGCTGGAGATCTATGATGACTTAAGAGTCCAAGACAGCAAGATCAGCAACCTCAGTGTTGCGCTGGAAATTCAGAGGGACTCTGTTCTGGGGGTCTGTGATGACATGTTGTCAGACAGCAGGACAGATTTCCAAACACAGCTGGCAGCAGTCCAAGAGAGGGTGCTCATCCTAAACAAGAGTCTCTCCGATGCGTTCCTTCCATTGGGCAATAAGATGGACAAAATGAATGAGCAAATTAATGACTTGTGCTATGATATGGAGATCCTGCAACCCTTGATTGAGCAAGGGGTGCCTTTTAGTCTGACTTCAGAGTACGAGCAACAAACCCAAGCTCAAGAATTCAGAGAGAAACTTGAAAATCTCACTGTTGTCGTTAACAGAATGAGTTCTTCAATAAAAGAACTGTCCAAAACTCAGGAAGGACTTAAAAATGAATCTCAGGCTCATCAGGACCTGTTTGAGAGTCATGTTAACGAATGCTCCATGGAAATAGAAGACGGATTAAACAAGACCATGATAGTCATAAACAGTGCTATCGATTTTATTCAAGATAATTATGTACTGAAAGATACGCTACAGGCTCTAAGAAATGAGACTGAAGTTTGCTGTGGCAGAGCTGAGGAGCTGGACAGCCTCCTGGCTTTCATTCCCCAGTTCCAACAGTTGAATGAATCCCTCCAGTCACTGCTCTATAACAAGAAATACGAAATTGCTTCACAAGTAGCACCATCTCTTTCTGATCTTCCGTACAAGGAATCTGACAAAAATATCCTCCACAATTTCAGTAGAGTTTTCTACGTTTTAAATGATACATCATCAAAAGTGGAAAAGCAGCAACAAGATATCAGCCGCCTGGAAGAAAAACTGTTTGACTCTGTGGAGAGTTCAAAGGACCACGAGGTTCGCCTTCTGAATGCAGAGTCAAAAATTTCCAAGTTTTTGGCCAACAACTGTGTCTCGCTCAAAAAAACCAAAGCTGCCTCAACAGAGAAAGAACAGGTGGTCTCACTTCAGCTCCAGGCACTGAGTTCCAGGATCAAGGCCCTGGAAGCCAAGTCGATCCGTTTCTCAAACGTCATTCCGCTTGTGAACAAGACTGCTCATGAGGCCTGGGGGCTGTGCCAGGATGCCAACAACAGCATCCAGAAAGTGAACACAAGCATACCTGTGCTAATTAAATTGGCTCAGCCAGATATCCCCCTGCTGCAGAGAGGCCTCAAGGAGCTCATTGAATCTGTGCTTGAAGTAAAAGGAGAAGCTATTTTGACAAATTTAACCCAGCACGTTGACGTATCGATGGTAAACGCAATGAACAATATCACCAAACTTCAGAAGCAGCTGAAACCAGTCATAAAGAAACCTCCCCCAGCAAAAAAAGTGGCAGCAAATGGCACCATGAGCCTGGCAAGCCGAAGCCAGAGGAACACGGATAATGCAATAGATCCAGGTAATGTATTTTCCTCTACTAAAAATCAAGGTATGTTTTATAAAGATTTATGTAACCCTTGTGATGAACTGAGTGGCAGAACTCGACGGAGAGTAAATAAAAAGTCTAAAGACTGCTGTAAAGAATGTTTCAGAGGAACCTGAGATTAGTCTCTTGCTTACAACAGAATTTATTTTGCTTATGAGATTTTGCACTAAGGCATCTAGAAGCTCAATTTAATTTTCCTTAATAGATTCCCATCAGATCAGTTTAAGATGTATATGCACGCACACGCACTCAGCTGAGAACCTGACCTTTGAAAAGTTACTGACAGTTTAGACAAAATCTAAAGAACAAGAATTTTGTGCCTGCATCTCAATTAGCAAATTCAGTAGAAAAAAATGTATACAAGCGGGGAGAGAAATATGGAGTTGCATCAGTACTTTGCAGTGTCAGCAGGGATGAAAGGTATCAAAAACCTGAAGCAGGTGAATACAAATGACTGTAATGAGGCTTTTGCTGGCTCCTTCAGGACTTCATTGAGAAGTGCAGTTACAGCTACAACAGTGTGTTCTTGGAAAAGCAGGAATCCAGCCAATAAAGTAAATTTGGCTCCAGTCCACCTGGAGAGCAGCTCAGCTAAGCAGGAGCTGCCATTCTTAAAAAGGAAATTTTGAGTGTGATCTGCTTCTGGACTTAAATTCAAATGCCATCATGTGACATGAATTCATATGAATGAATTCACAGAAGTACAAACTCTTGAGTTACGATTTCTGCAATCATACTTACGTGAAAATCAAGAGCACTAGATAACGCTTTATGGAAATATAATTTCTGGCACGATACAGAAAATGAAGAGTGGATAAGTGACTAGAAATACTGAGATGACTCTAATTCACATTAAAATTAGACAGATTTCTTAATGACAGAGAGACTCTTGGTGTCCAGATACTCTTGAAGATCCAGACCCGAATATTTTCTGTAAAGCACTCTTAAACTTTTGAACATTTCTAAACCAATATTTGGTCCCTATTGCAAGCAGATGTAGAGATAGTAAGAGCTACTACTCTTGTTCGTGTGCTAAGGCCATGGAGAGTCTCCTTGTCCCTCTCCATGCTTTTTACCTTCCTTTCCACTTTGCTCCTTCATCTTTTCCTGTCCTAGGGACAGCATTTCTCAATGATCAATGGAAAGAACCCTTTTTAAAGCCACAGCCTCCTGAGTAGCTTGGTTTCTGCTGAAATTCATCCCCATTGAAGGATTTCGGTCCCTGGTTGCCTTTTCACTTGCATAGGGGACACAGCTCTTAGAGCAGGCAGTTGCACTTAAAAATGTCCCAAGATTTGCCAAATACTGACTACAAAATAATTTGAATAGTTTTGCTATTAAAAATGGCAGTTCTTCCTCAGTCATTTGGATTTAGTCTGTTCCTGCCAATGCACAGGATGGAAATTCAAAATCTTTGTTCAAAATTGAAATTAAGAGAAAATGGGATATGTCTTTGATCCTTCCCACACCATGTACTTTGTTGGAAAATATCACTAGTACTACCTGCCTGGAGCACAGGAAGGTGCCACCTGCTCTGGTTTTCACTCCAGATTGATGAATTAATGTCTCTCCTATTTATTATTTACCTCATACTCAATCTTAACAAACAACTTGCTTGATAGCTTTGGATATATGCTCGCTTACAGAAAGTGCAGATCTTTGCAGATGTTGAGAAGCCTTATTTTTATACAAGGTTTCTGCATAGCAGTGTTTATGCTGACTTTTCCATCAGTAATGAGATTTGGTACTTAACTATATTTCATGCCTAGGGAAACCATACATTATATTTCTGTACATTAAAGAGCTAAGACCATTACCCTAATTAGCAAATATCCATCTTCTTCCTGGGTAGATTTTACTTCTCAATGAAAGCTCTTTCTCACAAGTTCTAGGATACCATCAGAGATTTGTGCTGCCTCTACTAAAATTTCTGGAAGAAACTCTACGGCATGATTGGCTAATTATAAAATGTATTTAATCTCAGATTGCCTTTTTCAATTGGAAAAAAAAAGGAATAAAATTCTAGAAAAAGGTGAATGACAATTTTCATTGACTCCAATATGTTCAATATTTGAGCCTACTCTAACATATGAGGGTTTTAATTGGCTTCAATGTGTTCAGGATTTGACCCTGAGGTATATACTTTCCTAAGTAATTAGTTGAAATCGAGAGAAAGCAATGTGAGTCTGCATTGCATATGCAGGGACATAAACCTTTGCAGACTTCCCGTATTGTGGAATGAACTAAAGAAAATTTCTGTGTCAGGTGGAGGCTGCAATACGTGTGTAAGGGGTGAAAGCACCAACACTTCACCTGATACGGCAACCCAGGGTGCATAAAAAAGTGATGATCTTAAAACAGCTTCAATATTTAATATAGGGGAGATGACAACTTTTATATATATATATATAGTTGTATACCTATATACACACACAGTAACTCCTAATTAGTCTTGGGTGTGGGTTATGGCTGGTCCTACTTTCCGATGCACTGTTCTGCAGAAATGTGGGATGCAGTGTGAGGGCAGCTTAGCTCAGTTCCCATTTCCCTGTTGCTATTATTGCTGCTCTCTAGGGAATCTAGAGACTGCTGTGCTTTCCAAAGGTGAGTGTACTCTCTTGTTGCATGTCTTGTATTAGTTGTGGATTTTGCTTTATTCAGATTATGCCACCCTCTCATCAATATGAGTAACTGAGAGTGAAGCTGTGTTATATTTATATTTATTTAAAACAGTGCATCTGTGTGAGCGATAATTTCATTTCATTCTCACTTTCTTTGTGTCTTATTTCTGATTTTGTTTACACAAGATTTCTGGCTCATAACGGAATTGCAAGGTTCCATTGTTGCTTTATCATTCAAGCCTTAATTTCAAGTGAAATTAACCTATTCAAATGTTTTCCATCTTGTGTTTTAATTGGACAAATGTGATGGTTATTCCAGTTTGGTTTGGTGACATACACTTTGAATTCACATATTTACTCTTTAGACTAACGGACTGATGACACTGTTGTGTTGTTTTTAATTTGGTAGGCCTAAAATCATCACTCTGGAGTTATTAGACACCTGTGCTTAACAAAGAAACGGAGTTGCCAGATTCCAAGTAGCTCAGATCCTTCCTGACAATCCACCCCACCCAAAAGTGGAGGGCACAGCTGAGGCACCTCTCCTCCTTGCTTTCTGCCCACTGTCAGCCTGAGAGGGCTGAGCCAGAGGTGATTAACAACTATAGGCTGACAACCAGCTTGACCCTGTGCGAGCAGGGCGGTTTAGCAGATTCCCAGGCATTTCCAATTTCCTGGGGCTTCCTGAGAAGCAGGTACTGATAACTGAATACTGAGAAAATGTTGGTAGGTTACTTCCTGGTCAGAAGAATTTCCAAACTGAACCGCTGGAGTCAATCCTTTCTGTAAGGAGACCATTAAATTGCTGAATGTTTGTTTTGCTTCTAACAACGCCCCGGTAGATACAGACAGAGCTTCATTATTTGTTTGAGATTTGTTTGCACAGCATTGGCAGCCTATTTCCCAAAAGAGCTTCTGGCTGTTTGCCCTCCCAAAGAGTAGCAAAACTGAGCATTAACTGGCTCTTCTCACTACTGCCATGCTAAGTGTAATTAGCAACTACATTTTATTCTCTGCTAGTAATAGCTACAATTTAAGCCTTTAATTTATAGTCTCTCTCTTACTCATCTACACTAAGTTGTCAAAGATTAATTAACAATAAAATATTTACTATAGTAGGAAATCCTTTCCTAATCTGAACCTTCTGGCATCTTTACCCCAAGGAGATATTTCAGACACAGAGTCTCAGGACAGCCTTCGGCAAGAAAAAAGAAAACACTGGGCAGAGGAGCAGCCTCAGCCAGAAATGACAACAGAAAGATGCTATCGTAGCAGTTATATAGAGAATAGTGGCAAAGTGGAGATCTGCAGCATTTTCCTCTTGCTCTGAAAACCCCAATTTGATTCCAACCCCCACACAGCTTCTCCTGTTCTAGCAAATGGAGGAGCTTCCCAGACACTATTCAGCAGTGCTTCACCTGGAGGGTTAATTTAATGTAGATAAAGCTGTGTCTAAATTTGAATTAACTCCAGGGTTAAGTTCGGGCAGAATCACCCCACAGCAGACTTCCAATCTCATTATCATTTCCTTTTAGTGATCTTTTTCCCGTTTCTTGGATTTACTTCTTGTTTATGATAAGCAGAGGCCAATTAGCAGAGAGACTGCTGTGTTCTTACAGGAAGCTTTTGTATTTTGGGAATATGATACAGTCAGCACAATCAGCTGTTTTCCTTCCTTTTCTGCTTCCCTTTGACACTTGGTAAATACATGGATGCTTGGTAAATACCAGCGAAATGTTGTGGGTGCTCAGTAAATGTGAATGAAAAATAACTTCAATGAGGGATGTAGCAAACCATTATCTGAGAAGAAAACCATTATATCCTCATGTCCAGTTGCCTGTGCTGTGACCCCAGTCATGACAGTCCTAAATTGCTTTATTTCAGGCACTACAGAATAGACATTATTTACTGTGAAAAGAATGATTGTTGTGTTTATAAATCCATATGCTATATCAGAGCAAATTCAAGTGTCACTGTACAATGTGCCTCAGCCCTCTGCTCACTGAACTAAAATATCACACAGAAACAGTTTGCCTTAATGCAGCAGTCTGTGAAATATCTGGTTGGGAAAATGAAACTGAAATTACTGAAATATCTGTGTGAAATCCAGCTCAACATTTTCCTGGCAATAAGTAGATGCTTTTCTGCAAGACTTTTTCAGTTCTGACCTACCAACCTAGATTTACCATCACAGGACTGTGTGGAGTTCTCTTTCTAGAGTTCTGCTGGTACCTCCTGGCAAAGAAAAGGTTTGTTTTCTAAAATATCTGACTTTTATTTGTCCAAACCAAGAGAAAGCAAAAATGTGTGGTTTGGGAATGCTTTGTGTTCAGAATTATTCATAGCAATATTTAATTTTTAATGTGACCTGAATTTTCTCCCCCCAAAAAACTGCTATGACAACAGATTATTCAATTTCACTCAGTAATTACTGTCTCAGAGCTCAGCAGCACTGGCCTGACAGATTTATCTGTATTGGCTGAGAGTAATTTGGTCAGCTCATGCCTAGTTGGGAACAGAGGCAAGGACATCCTCAGTGAGGGTGCTCTGCAAAGCCACCTGTTTGGTATAATTTTTCTTGCTTGCAATCCAAAACTCCTACAGCAATCTTGGTAGATATCCTGAAATTATGGAGTTGTTTATGGACAAATACTTGAAGTAGCTGGGATAGCATTTAAGACCTTTCATCACCAGGAGCCTGACTCTCCTGCAAGGTTTGTTACGTGCCTGGGTGAAACATGCCATTGACAAGACAGTGCAACCTGAACACCAGCAGTACAAAATCTGTTTTGGTACACCCAGGATACGATGGCTCAGTCCAGAAAGAGCAGCCTGATCTAACTTCTTCGGAGGATCTTTTTTCCTGCTGCATGTCCCTGACCCTCTGAGACTGACAGAACTTAGGATTTACAGGGAATCTTGATTATCTCAGAGGATAGCTGAGGGAGTGCTGTGTTCAGGTAAAGAGGGAGGCTGGACAGGGTCTGAAGTTGGCCTTCACGAAGAACTTCAGCAGAAACCGGGCATTGACAAGGAGCCTCTCCAAAATACTGCGTACCTAGGACGTGTGGCTGTCACGACGTCGCAGCTGAGGCTGTTGGGTTTCCTCTCTCTCTTTCGCAGGGCAGTTTTCGGCGTGTGCCAGCTCCCCGTGCCAGAATGGAGGAACCTGTGTCAATGACAGACAGAGTTTTGTCTGTGCCTGCCGCCACCCCTTCGGAGGAGTCAACTGCAGCGTGAGGCTGGCGAACGACAATTCCCTGAGTGTCGGCAAGTACAGAATTTAGCAGTGCAATACACCATCAGTCCAGGCCTCTGCCCCAGGGCCTAATTACAGAGCATTTGCTGGTCAGAGGTCTCACGTTTCCCTTTAATGAGTGACAACTCAAGCAGCAGAGTCCTGTGTTTTGGTGCCGAAGACATCAATCCCCACGGGTGACTCGTGATCTCTTTTTTTAATATGACCAGCTGATGGGATTAAATTGGTTTGGGACCTGCCATAATAGCTGGAAAGCTCCATGCTGAAATGTGCAGAGTGGGAGGGTGTGCAACAGATATATTAGAACAAGATGTCATGGATTTTGAAGTGGGAGGTAAAATCACATCACTGGGGAATACTAGCTTCAATGCAGCCATAAATGTTCTATAAATACCAGTAGCTACCAGAATGTGTGGGACTGTGGCCTCAAGAAATCATATTAGGCTCACCTCTGGCTTTCATCAACAGAGGATGCAGCCCTTGAAAGATTTCAAAAGAAAAAAAAAGTGAAAATTATGCTTATTCAGTCCAGAAAACAAATAATTTACACCCAGGCCACATGGAATGTGAATTTTATGCATCTTTCAGCAGTCATTTGGCTGATTTTCACTCATGACAGCATATGAATAGTGAATGAAATCATTTGTACCGAAGCAGGGAATGATAGTGTACAGGCTCAGCTTGAAGAGAAACACATATACTTTTATCCCCTCATTTAACATCACGAGTGCTAAACCTCCCCAGTGTTTGTCCAAGATTTGTGGCAAAATTCTTGGCTTCAGCTCACTCACGTGAACAATGAAAGAGATCCTGGGGTGGGAAAAACTAGGAGGGGCTGTGGGGTGGAAAGAAAGCTCCCTTAGTGATACCGTAGACAGACAAACATAACGTTCCCTTGCTGTTTCTAAAATTTTTCTCTGGTGGATACACTTGGCACTAATTGTGAAGAAAATTACTTTTTATACAATATAAAAAGATGTGTTTATGCAGGAATACTATGTTTCTGTTGCTCAAGGTCTGTCATCCACAGGATGATGTGACATCAGAAAATCTGCTTTTGATCTTCTGGCTGGTCCAAATTGCCTTTCTACAATGTAACCTCACTTGAAATTGTTCTTTATTCCTTTCCAGATTTTTCAAAAGGATCGTACAGATATGCACCTATGGTGGCTTTTTTTGCCTCTCATACATATGGAATGACTACTCCAGGACCCATCAGATTTAACAATCTGGATGTCAACTACGGCGCCTCATTTGCCCCAGCGACTGGGAAGTTCCATGTTCCATATCTGGGGGTCTATGTTTTTGAATATACAATTGAATCATTTAGTCCTCAAGCCTCTGGCTATCTGGTCATTGATGGAATAGACAAACTCACTTTTCAGGCTGAAAATGTTAATAGTAACAAGTACACCGACAGAGTAATTACTGGAAACGCTTTATTAGAGTTAAATTACGGTCAGGAAGTCTGGCTCAGACTGGCAACTGGCTCCATACCAGCCAAGTATCCACCAGTAACTACCTTCAGTGGTTACTTGTTGTATCGTACCTAAGTCAGTCCTAAATGTAAAGTTAGTCAAATGAAGCAACCTGCAGGTGAATTCAGCTTTGCCTTTAAATGCTTTGTTTCTTTAACAGCACTAAGTTTCCGAATGTAATGGCTTTTCTAGTGCTGATCCTCCAAGATGTTCTTTGGCTGTAGCCGTGGGCACAACCACAAGGAGTCCACAGGTTGGAGATTGGTGAAAACGAAGCATCTTCTTTATATTTACATGATTGGGAAGCACGAATCTAATTATGTTCTACTGTTACATTGCATAGACACACTTGCACGAGGTTGCTGAGAATCAGTTCTCAAGAGAAAGCTCGTTTTGATTATTCCTTTACACCCTCGCTGCAAATCAAAAGTGACGGATAGATTTTGATGACTCAGATGCTGGATTACTACCTAGCTCATTGTATCAATTGATAATCATGTGTATATATTCTGTCTGGAAAAAATATCTTTCTTTTTCATTTTGCCTGCTATTATTCACCACAGACTTTGAAATGGCGGCATTTAATTGATTCATGGGGGGTTTTTTATGTAACCAATATGATGATAAACTAAGTTTTTTGAATCTGGCAGCAAAAAACCAAGAGGAATACATTCAGATTAGAAATAAGGTATTTTTAGCAGTTTAATTAGTCATAGGATAAACACCGTAATGGATTTGGTGGATTTTCTCTGCTGCTTGAAATATTTAAACCACAGCTGGATTTTCCTTAGGTGATATGTTTTAAGCAAACATTGTTATATTGGCTTCACACAGATTTTAGCATTTGACCTATAAAGTACCCAAGATTAAATGATACAGCCAAAGTATATTCTAAGTTTGAGCTCTCTAAATCTATGATTTTGTTTGTTTTTGCATTATATTCACTAACTACTGAGGCAAGATGAAATTAACTTCAGTCTATATGTGATTTTTCAAGCACCAATCCAATAAAGAAATATTTTTAATTAATGCCTGACTGCCTGAAAAAATAAACCCTCTGGTTTTTATTCTTATTCTTTGCAAAGTCCCAGGCTGCTGCAGTTCCTTGTTATCCTGTCCTCTGGTGTGACTGGCCAGGTTTGTTTCTGGTTATTGCCTTTGTTAGTGCTATTTGACTGGATTTTTCTGTGTCTCTGTGTTTGTCTCACTCCCTTTTCTTAAAAGCTGGAAAAACCTAACTATGATCTATGCCAATCTATAGCACAGAATGTTTTGAAGCTCCCTGAATTGTTTTGTGTTCCACTATCAGGAACTTTTCTTGAAAACACATGGGAATCTTCAGCTCTCTTCTTAGTGTTACTTAATGTACCTTACAAGATCTTAAGATGAATGTTCATGAAACAACTGAATTCCTCCCACGCTGTATGTGCCTAAGAGAAACCACAGTATCTTCCTTCAAATTCGTGAGTGTACATGTTGTTGTTCCAAACAGAAATGAGCATTCCCCACCAGAGGCAGTGCTGCTGAAGCGTGTCCATGGGCATGTGCCTCTGGGTTCTGGCTACCTGAACTACAAAAATGTGCAGCACTGAGCAGCATCCCTCCAACTTCAGAGGCATCCTATCATGGCTTGTGGTTAAGGACAGCAGTGGAGAATTGATGAAAGTTTTCAATCCAAGCCTGTTTTTTTTGAGGCCAGAAAACCTTCTTCTCTGTAATTGACGGGTTCTTAACGAACTATGGACCCTGAATGATGTGCTACAAACCTTTCTTCTGTTTCTTACCACATTTTTTCTGTAAACAATCAAAATCTTTGATATGGCACTAACTCAGCCCCTACTGTATCATTGAATTTTATCAAATATAATGACCACAAGCCCCAATCCCCCCTTGTATGACTTTGTCATTTTAATGTGTTTAGTCCTCTTTATTCCTGCTGTGGTTGTGGCTAAATGGCATGAAAATTAGTCTGAAGATGAAATTCAAATGACCCACCAGAGACTGCATCTCTGTTGTAATGTGACTTTCTTTGCCCTTGCTGCCCTTCCCTCTAAATCCTTCAAGCTGGGTCCTCATCTTTACAGGCACTATTTTCCCCCAGCAATCAGATAATTTCTACATCATTGTACTGGTTTTCTTTCCTCTTTTCTCCTTTTTTTTTTTTTTTCTCTTCTCACAAAACTACAGATTCATTAGGGTAAAGTAAGAATTCTGATTAACACCACATTTGTATGAGTAACACTTAGAAAACTAATTTCCCTAATAGAAATAGTACTGAAACTAATTCTCATTTTACTGTTTAAAATATGGGGAAAAATTCATACTTTGAAATTATAATAAATGTACGCTCCCCTTTTTATACTGCTTAACAATCCATTCAAATGTTTCTTCAGATGTCTTCAAACTCATTATAGTTGACTTTGTCTATTTTTAAAAACTAAAATGCAGATTGTTCACTGCGAAGATAGGTTTGTATCAGTCACTGAAGCTTGTTTATGGGCTTGTGACTGTACCTGAGCTGGCTGGACTCATGAAGCAAACCACTGAAAAATGAAAATTAACTGAAAAATAATTGAGGATCAATAAAATCAGTCAGTCTACCCTTTATGCAGAACAGACACCAATCAGTCTGAAATCCCAGGAGAACCTTTTAGGCATCAACCAGGATAGGTGGTTCCCGAGGCACTTTGTCACCCCTTTGCTTTCATCTTCGTGCTCTGATTTGCATTCCCTAATTTTGCAGGCAGCAAATCTGAACGCTCATCTCTGCCCACAGCCCTTGTGAGGGACCACAAAGCCATCCCAAGCCTTTGTACTTCAGAGTGAACTGTGTTCTCTTTATTTGGGAGACTCAATAACCATGGCAACATTTTGTCTGGCCTGGCTTTGACAAGCCCATCCAATTTACTCCAGAGTTTGTGTTATCATTTCCTCACCTATACCATGCAAGTCATGGTTGAACCCAGCCCCTGAAACACTTGGAATTCACACTGAGACCAGTGGCTGGTTTTCCTCACAGACCATTTCTAGCTGCATAGCCAGCACAGCTCGTGCCAAGCTCCCCTGCTAACCCAGGCCTGCCTGGTGCTGACTCGTGGGTATTGCCGTCTGTCCCTACATCTGGAATGTTTTTGTTCAATTATTTTATTTCTCTGCCATAATAACATCTACGTTGGCAGCAAGCAGGAAAGAAACCATTATTTCTGAATTCAGGCAGTGACTGAAAGCATCTATTAGGAGCAACACTGCAGCTAAATCTGGCCAAAATCAGTGGGTACCTGATGATTAAGCACCTTTGACAGTGGGATAAGAAGTGCATTGCAACAACTGCAAAACTGAATCTCCCCAGCAGCTCAACTGGGCAGGTGAGCAGGAGAGCGCAAAACAAAATAAGACAGCACACAAACAGTTTGGACATTTCCAAAGAACAAAAGTGTACACCGTGGCTTTGTACATCTGTCACTGGTGGCTGCTGCTTGGCTGCAGAAACAATTGCCCAGCAGCTCCGTGCATTTCATTAACCCCTTCAGGCCATCAGATGTATCACACAGAGTTACCAAGGTCTACGTTTTTTCATTCAGTTTTAATTTTATTAATCCATACGTCTTCCTATGCTTAGCTGACTGCTGGAAAGCCTGAGCCAAATACTCCTGTTCCCATGCTAGAGTGTTATCAACAGCAGAAGATGGAAACCGTCTTTAATTGTTGTGGAAGAAGGTTTTGTACTTACTAAATCACCCTGGTGTAATCACATTTTCAGCAGTTTTATAAGAAGTAGAAATATTTATCACCACTTTGTTTTCAAAACATGTAGTAGTTCCATTGCAGTAATGTTCCCTTTGCAAGGCTGCCATTCTCCCCTTTTCTAAGATGGCCCCGATGGCAGGAGAGTTCTCAAGGGTGAGATAAAATAAAACGCTCTGTTCCGATGGGACTCCAGTCAAGAGTGCATGGTAAGAAAGCTTTCTCAGCAAGCTGCTTCCTAGCTGAAGTTGCTATAGATATGTTACAACCACCACACTGGCTTGTAATGAACTTCCTTGCCCTGCTTCCCCACCCTCAGAAATCTGTACTGGCTGCGAGCTGAAAACAGTCTTCTGCACTCCCATGTTACATGTAAACAAACCCAAGTGTTTCTGAAAACACTGATTGCCGTGGCTGCTGTTGAAAATGCTTATCTTAGAAAAAGCAAGTGGCAAACAAAACAGACCATGGCTGTTTACAAACAGTGTGCAAGTACTTCCAGAAAGCTTGCTGTTCCGATCTGCAGGAGTTGGGAGTTACCATAAAAATGATCTGAAGTGCCCAGAAGTCCTTTATAAATACTATAAGCTTTCTGAATGCTTTTTGAGCCACTGGAAACCAGTATATCTCACATCCGCACGGATTTAGTGTGATGAATGACAAAATCAAGAACGGTGGCAACTAAAACAAAACCCTAAAATGACAGACTTGTTAGATAAAGAATTATCCTCAGCTCTATCTGATGTCTCTGACTTCTCTGCAAATTGCCTTGGAAGGGGAAAAAAAAAAAGGTTCAGCCATCCATTGCTAGGCTACTTATTGCTACTTACTGAAGGGAAAAGAATACACGTGAGAAAATTGTCTACTATTATTTCCTTTCAAAGAAAGGGCCATTATCAGCTTACACAAGCAAGAGACAATTTTCAGGCTCAGCATTTAGACCCATTCTAGAGGAACATGGTAGACCACAAGTATAGTTTTCATCAATAATTTTTAGGGTCTAAGTTGATCACTCTGCTACCTTGGCCCCAACACCTGGCATTATTACAGCTTCTTAATAGGCACACACTATCATAATACATGTAATCCTGGAAAAACAGGAACTGTACTTACAAAAAAAGGAGAGAGATTCACTAAAAGTTAAAACGTCGCAAAGGAAACTGGAATGCCATCAGCAATGAATCACGGAATCATTTCGGTTGGAAAAGACCTCTGAGGTCATTGCGTCCAGCCTTTGACTGATCACCACCTTGTCAACCAGACCATGGCACCGAGTGCCATGTCCAGTCATTTCTTGAACACTTCCAGGGATGGTGACTCCACCGGCTCCCTGGGCAGTCCATTCTAAGGTTCCATGAAGAAATTCCTCCTGATGTTCAACCTGGACCTCCCCCAGCACAGCTTGAGGCCATATCCTGTTGCCAGTTTCCTGGGAGGAGAGGCCAAATGTGCATTAAATACAGCTCATGTTGGCCAAAAAGTGCTGGAGGTCATTCCTTTATATGTGAAATTATTTGTGTGAGCTAAACAGAACTACGATGACAGCTATGAGGAACTCCTTGCTTTCAGAGCAGAAGATACAGATCTGGGACCACCCTTCAACTTGTCTGTGGGCTTACCTTGTTTGTATAGGTTTGGACTTTGACTTAACTAGTATATATGACCATTATGGCCCCAAAGGAAGGTCAGATGCTTAAATAATTGTGGGAGAAAGGTACAAATCAGGGAAATACCACAGGACATGTTTGTAAGTGTTAAACGAAATGCATAAATACCAATACATTTGCCTTCCTGAATAAGTATGAAGAGAAAAATTAATTAAAAGTAAGATACGGGGGAGTCATCAACTGTTCATCAACAGTTAGGATGCCCAGCTGTGAGGAATTTTCTCCCAGCTCTCACAGCACCCAAGTGCATTTGCTGGGACTGAACCACAGCCCTGCCTTTTCTCTGCCTTCCCTGTCTCCTACCCTGCATTTCTTTCTTCTTCCCTGCTGTTTCTGAGAATGACTAGACTGCAATGACTTTGGAAATTGTTTATGATGCAATATCCTTGCACCACATTTCTCCTGAGCCATGAAATAAGGACAGATTTTTCTTTCCCTCTGTTATTTTCAGTTTGCTAAGTCCTATGGGCACCCCAATTACCATCATTTTAGTACTGTTATAGTACAGCACGAAACTCCAAAAAGCTTGTTTGGAAGAAGGGATAGAGCATTCTTTCAATCTATTTCTACACAAACACAGTATTTCATTGTTGCTGTTCATTGTTCATTGCTGTTTGTGTATATATCCTTTTTTTTTTTCCCCCAGGCAGTAACAGGAAAAGCTGATGGGGAAAAATTACTTTTCAAGCAGGTGATACACGCTTTAGTTAGAGAAGAAAGTGCAGATGGGTGAGAAGCTGTCTAGTGTCCCCTGTTTTAAACTCCATGCCATGCCTTTCATTTTTTAGAGGCGTATGTACAATCTCTCCACTCATTTGGTAGCCAGTTTCGCAGCTCTGCCTGCAGGTTGTACTGTCTCAGGTCATCTTCCCAGTGACTGTGAAAATGTATATGTGTCAAAGGCCCTGTACCAGCAGTGGAAAACAATCTGTCTGCTACAAAAATAGTTGGAGATCCTTTCAGGTTAAGGTACGCTATTGGTCACCCAGAAATGCTGCCCAGCAGAAGATTGTAGCCAGCAGGTAGATCTTGGTGTATCTTTTGAAACAGGATTAGAGGCAGGTTCAAAGATACAAAGGTAGAAGAGGACAGTTGAAACCAGAGAATAGTTAAAAACATTGCAGAAACAGATAATCAAGGGTTGATATGCAAATTTGTTGCTCCATGCATAGGATAGACTTGTAAGGTTTTTTAACATTGCTCTGAGGGAGATGAAAAATTCTCTTCTGTGCTGATCAGAAAAACTTCCTGTTTAATGAAGACAGAGAATGTTTGGCAAGACATAGAGATGTGTAGAAGGAGATTTCATTAAAGCATTTAAACACAAAGAAGGTCTTGATGTCCACCTGAAAGCAGAAGGGAGATACGGAATGAAGAATCATGCAACTTCTGAAACTTGGCAGGAAAGCCATTGACAGGAGCAGGGAAACTGAGGCTGAGTGGGTCTGAACAGCGTGCTGGCTTTCTTACTGGGAAGAACAGGATTAAGCTGGGGGCATCTGGGGCACTTTGGGCAATCTCAGCTCTTGTTGTGCCACCTCCAAGTATTAGATCAAAATTGGGGTATGAGGTAGACATGGGTAAGTAACCAGCCTAACCCCAGCCTGAGCTTTGATGTGTATGTACAGAACTTCCCTTGGCTTACGAGCACTGATAAAAATAAACTCATTGAGAGAAGTGTCTATCTCCTGTCAAATTACCTGATGTCAGCTGCCTGCAATTCTGAACACTCTTTTGGAATAACTTACTGCAGAAAAAGATTGAATCCTTATCTGAATGAGAACCACTCAGTCGAATTTAAGCCAAGTAATTACAAAATATTTGTTTAAGAAAATAATGAGATTACATTTTGCTTTTAAAAATCCCAAGACAGACTTAAATACTACAGCAAAACATGTCCAACATCTTTTTCAGTATAAGTTTTTCGGTGTAAATTGAAGGAAGCTAAAAACGCAGGGTTGGCTTTGCAGCCCTTTAGTTCTGCTAACAGTATTGAACGTGCAGCAGGAAGGCAATTCCTCCTGCATGCAGAGAGCAGTGCTAGTGGCACCATTAGTGTGGCAAAGCGTTTTAAATCTCAGGCTTAGGTGGTAATAGCAATGAATAAACACCAAACTGCACGTGTGTCACTCCTCTACCTGATGGAACAGAGCTGCTTGGAGAAACATGCGCACAGCAGGCACTCTACTGCAAGGATGTTGAAAAGAGCAATGTTTGGCAGAAGTAAATTAACGCTTAAAACAGGCATGTAAAAAGCTGAAGTAACAGAGAAGAAGAAGTGGCTGACAGCATTTACAGGTTAAGAACAAGGTTCCTGCCCAGGTCAAGTTTTTTTGCCAGTCTCCTGTTGTGCGTGTACCTTTTGACCCTCAGGCCATTCTAAGGTGTGCTTGTGAGCCTCGCAGCCTGCAACCAGAGCACTTTTTAAGAATATCAGTCTGTTTGCCATCTCTGGAGAGTATCACCAAACCAGCGAATGCTGGTACTTTGTCAAAGACACCGTGAGTGTTAGGGTGGGTTGCTGATCTCAGGATGAATTGAAGTCTATAACCAGTTTTGAAGGTCTTTGTAAATTGGATAGATCTTGCTTCACAACTACTGACTAAAATAATGATGTCTGGTGGTAAAAGGACTTTCTTGGAGTAGTCTTTCATCACCATCCAGTTTACTACTTTTCTTTCCACAATTATTTTCCAAAGTGCTGGCAGTGACAACCCCTTCCCAGATAACATTTTTAATGAGAAATCTTTGTTTGGCTTTTGATCTTCCCCCAGCATGATGGCTCTCCTCTGCAGAGTTACAGCGGCAGCTATGTGCTCACGTGTGCTGAGAACAGCGTGCTGCAGGCGTTGATGATGTTGGGCCTGTCTCTTGAACCTGACAGGACTGATCACAGCAATTCACCTCTCAAGTGGTCAACACTGCTGCAACATTTCAATCTTTCTGTAGGGAATCCCATGCTGTTTCATGCTTTTAACTTGCTTTTATTTCCTGCCAGTTGACTCCAGACACACTGTGAAGACTCATAAGGGCTCAATTTTTACATCCTTGCTGCTCTGAGTTTCTACATTGCTTTAGAGCAGGCAGCATGAAACATATTTTCTACCATCATTGTTATGCTGATGATTCACTGTTTTATCTATCAAGTACTTGCTTTGGGAATTTGCATTCAAATCTGATTACTGCCATAATCCAGGAGTGTTAAAGAAATTGCCTTGGGAACAGCATCTTCCTCTCTCACCTCAGTACACCTCTGTGTTTGGTTTTAAGGAGGTGTGTTGTGTGATCTCTGATCTGCTTTGTCTTATGAACTTTACAAACATGGCCGGTTCCCATGCACTCCTTTAGGGTCTGGTCTGTGCACGTAACACTTCAGTTTCTCCCAGAAACCTGATTCATGTGGGCCTGAAAAAATTAAACTCTCCTTTAGAGGTAGCTTCCCTTCAAGGCTGCGCCTCAATAAATTTCCCTTCCCCGTTTCTCAGGCAGTTGTGTCCTTTCTGTGACACAGGGGTTGCAATTGAATATTCCAGGCTCTCCTGCCTGGCCTGGGGACACCTGACTTGAGGGCAGGGTTTCACATGGAACCAAAAAATGTCACAAACACCCACAGCTGAGAATAAATGAGACACTGCTGTGTCTCTCAGCATAAAAAATTAACTTCAGTGAAAACTACACTTTCTGGTAACTGCAGAGGCTCTAGCTCCTTGTTTGGCATCATACATGACTTTATGCATTTTGATGGTGAAAAGTAATGTAAAATATATTGAGTGATTCTGTTTTACCCTCCTCCTGGGATGGCTTTGATGTCCAATACTTTCTTCTTGGAGAGGGACTATTTGTCACAGCATTTCAAAAAGTTAGCTTGAAATTATGTGTTCTTCTGGAGTCCCCAGAACACTTGAAGCTAAACACTTTAGAATTCAAAGAGAATTTGCTGAAGTATGTAGATACAAAAATGCTTTCACTGTTACAACCCTTTTTAAAAATCCCCTCTGTTTCATGCCCTGTTGCATTACGAGACTAACTCTCCTTTCAGCTGGCGGATCAAAATGGCACAGTTTGAAGTCACAAAGCTTCCCCGTATTCTCCTAGGAGCTGAGAACCCAATTTCTCCACAGAACTATCCAGACTGTTGAGCTGCAATAATCTTTCAGAAAATAATGACATTTTGCTTCGGAAGCTTGCTCTGATTTGCTTGTATGTTGTCAGTATTACATGAATTACCAGATATTCCTCCTAATCTAAAATCCTTCAGATTAAATGTCTTCATTGCACGTGTCCTCACGATCCTTTTATCTGACCATATGGAATGAGTCCTGACAGCAACTAATTTGGTAATTATTGTATTGTGCAGATGTACAGAAGGGTAAAAATTCAAGTCTTAAAGACAAACACAATGAAAACAAAAGGAAAGCCTCTTGCTTTGTCTGGCCTCTCCTTCCTTTGTACCGATACCCTCTAAAACAGTTTTCCCCATTAAGATTAAAACAAGCAGCTTGATTCTTAAGGATAGCAATTACTTTTGAGTGCTCTGGTGAGTATAATTACACTGTCAAGAGTTCACTTATGTTCCACTGGTAGCCATGTGGCTCTGTTTCAGACTTCCAACTCCTCTCTCCTACAGGATCTACGCCCCTTGAATGGTTTTAATGCTGTACCAGTCCAACACATTTGTGCTCGTGCCGTGGTGAGTCGCACACCACCTGCCCACAACCATAACAGCGCTGAGCAGAGAAATGTTACAGTCCAGTCCCCAGGGGCTCCCGTTTTCTGCTTCCTAACAAGTGGCCGTGCAACAGGATCCAAACCTGGGAATGTCACCAGAAAATGAAAGTTGGAGAGGGAGAAAAGGAGGAACTGTGTTGAGAATGTGCAACAAAATAACCCTGAAAAGCCTAGGTGTGAGATGAGTCCTGGTGACGATGACAGGGATTACGCTCCTGGAGTGAGAGAAGTCAGCATTAGGGGAAGCGCCTCACAGGGAAAGGGGACGTGTACTGTGAGATGAAGGCTGCCATGCTGCTGGAGAGCATCCAAAACTGGAAAGCAGCAAGAAACAAAGGAAAAGTGGTATTTGACAAGACAGATACAGAAACAAGAGGAGAAACATGGAGAAAAACTGCAGGATTAAGAACAAAAGAAAATACAAGGGTAAAATTATTGTAGACAGTGATTCGTTAGTTAACATTCATGGGGTCTGTGTGATTTCCAGAGGGCTAAAGCTTGGCTCAAGGTATGCTTCAGAATAGATTCAGGTCTTCTCAAGGAAGGCAGAATGAATCCATCTGGTGAGCAAGATAAAACAAAGAGCAGGAGAGACAATGAGAAAGTATTTTTGTCCTACTGCTGACTTTCTTTCTGTGTGACTCAAGCTGCACTTCAGGTAGGCAGCACCATTGTACCCAGTCAGCACACCCCCTTGACCAAAATTAAGCATTTATGTAAGGTCTGATGATTTAATGCCATATGGGGAAGAACAGAAAGATTTTTATGATGAGCAGAACATGTTTTCATACGCTGCTGACTCTTTTAAGATGGATCAATTCGCCTTTGTGCTATTCTGCAGAAATCTATTATAAATTGCTACTGCTTGGTTTCTTTTCCACCAGTATAGGTTATTATAGCTTGTGTTACATGAAATAGGAGTGGGAGAGACAAAGTAAGTCTTGGGGGATTCAGAGTGGAAAAAGATGAGCTTTCTTTAGAGGTAAAGCTTGAAAAGAGATGCAACACCTTGAGGCCCACTAAGGTTGTTCTGAAAAAGTGTCTTGACTCAAATGGGAAAACTTGGTGAGAGGATAAGCCTGCCTGCTCTGCTTTGTCCCCTCCAATTTGCCACTCTCAAGGAAAGAACATCCCTCTGGGGGAGACTGATTCTTCATCAGGAAGCAAGAACACTTTTCCTTGGTGATTTGAAAGGGAGCAATAACATCCCTTTTGGAGTTCAGAGTTTTCTGATCCCTCCCGACCTTTGCTGTAAAATGCAAATCTGAGAAACCCTGAAACCAGCAAAGGAAACATGAAGACCTTGTTAGAGCATGTCCTACTCCCTAGTCCCAAGGGACAGGAAAGTCCCTGCATGGGAGATTTGGGAGTGTTTGGCCTGGGAAAGAGCCAGTGACTGACATGTCCTGGGAAAGCACCTGCTGTTAGTGTGGTTTGAGAGACCCCCGGAGCCACAATCACTTGGCTATGGGTGTGTTGATTTTAATTGTTAAAGATATGGAAGGAATAGACAGGGCACAGAGATGAACACAAAATGTGTTTTGGACCATTTGTTTCACTTTGGCTTTTATCCCTTTTATTGGTTATCACTGTTGTTGCCACTTGCAATTTGTGGCCTAATCTTTTCCTGTGTGCCATTCTCTCTTTGTGCTCTGATTTCATTTTGTAATTTGTATTTTTATTGATGCTATGATTGTCAATCCTGTAATGAATCCTTTCCTGCTGTTTTTCCCAAAAGCTCAAGAAAGCATCAGATGGTCTGAGTCGGCACTGTTCCACTGAATTCCAAACAGGTGAAGCAAAGCCGGCTTGAAGGGCTGATATGACAGTGCAGCAAAGGGAAGAGGAATTTCCCCCTAACATTGCAACACAAAATTAATAGTGATAGATATGATTCTGTTTCTCTTTTTTTTTGACCAATGCCGAGGGATGAGAATAGATATTATAAAAGCTTTCCATTTTGCAGTCTCCTGTGATGTGACACTCTGTTGACAGAAAGATAATTTATTTGCTTTTCGAGTATCTCTGCACAGCTCATGCTTGTCACACGGTGACAAGCCTTCCTGATTCATCGGGTCTCTGTAGAAATATGCATCTCCTTTTCTTGTTTTTTATAAGACCAATACATGGGTTCCTTCCAATTTGAGGTATTCTGTGATTCTACGATTCTATTCCTTCTCCCCACTCCACTGCAAGTGATACAGGATAAGCATGGGATTAAGGATTAAAACAAACAAGCGAAAACATATGTTTATTGATTGCCTGGTTGTGGTGACAAAAATCTTCTCAGACTCATGGTAAAGTGCAGAGGTTGCAGCAAGGTGCATCCTGTGTGGATTTGGCTTGTCATGGGCAGCACAAGGGTGGAGTAAGTATCGACTGGTTTTATCAGATTAAGCAAAAAACAGAGGAAGATGCAAAAGTCAGTGTGAAATTAAGGTGTGAGTATGAATGCTTTTCCTTGTCAACAGTTGATTTAAAGCTGACAAACCAGTTCCTGCCTGTGATTTGTTTCAGGAAATTGCTTTCACATTCAGGTGAGAATTCTCAGGGGTTAGAAAGTGCATTGCACTTGCATAAAAATCATTAACTTGGGGTTTTTTTCATTGGGATTTTATTTGCCTGATTTTCTAACTCCCAGTTCTTTTTCCTGAAAATCCAGGGATAGAAAAGCGTGTGGAGTGGATTGGTGGGAAATGTCAGTTTTGAGTAAATGTTAAGGTTTTCATGTAAACCCTGGTTTTATGATCTGGGTATTCAAGAAAGAGTCCTGTGAGATTGCTGGAAGCTTAACAGAACATTTATTTTTACTGGATGTCAGGTTCATGTTTCACATCTGGTGAGTTGTGATCTACATAACACATGCCTTGAATAGGCTTGCCCATCCTTCTTTTCTTCTGACACAGCATTCACAACTGTCCTGTTGCTATTTAGTATGAGTGCAACAATTATCTATTACAAAATTCAGGGACACAGCAACAACAAACCATCAGAAGGATCAGTAAGTGTGCATGCGCAAGTCATCGTACGCCACTTTTGTTACTGGATTTAAAGTACTCAAAGCCCAGTGCTGTATCCTGCCCAGCTAACACTTTACATTTAAATGTAATTCACAGTTACTGACAGATGCTGGAATAAATATACAAATAGGGAGGTGAGGGTATTAGTTTATATACAGTCATTTATCTTCTGATAGCATGAGCAAAGCTGAAGTCAGATACAGTTAAATGAACTGAAGCTTTAACAGTGCCTCTTGAACTGCTTGAATTAACAAAATCAATCCTCATAAATTAAACTATCATTGATCTATGATACAATTAAGTTCTATAATCAAAATACACTATTGGTGCACGCAGCGTAACCATACTCGTTCCAACGCTGAATTTTAACCACTGCTGGCTAACTGCTCCTGCCATGTTCTGTAAGGCTCCCATCTGGCATGGGAGATGCTAACATTATGATACAGTATTTCTTATCCATTTTTCAATTTAGGCTGACATCTGCTGGTCTCCGCAAATGGCAGGCAACCCTGCTGAATGCAAACCAATTTGAGGCTGCGGCTTTTCGTGTTTTCCCTTTGTCATTTTTCCAGAGCTGGGAATGGCAACCAAGCCACTTAATTACAAAGGAAATTCATGCAGAATAATAACTCAGTGGAAGAAGAAAGGCAGGAACAATACCGTGTAAAAGAAAATGAGTTTGACGTGATAAATTACATGCATGCACGCCCAGTGCACGGTGCGAGCACTCAGAGGAGCCAATGGCAGCCTCCATATATTGGCCAATTAGACCTACACAAAAAAGGTGTTATTTAAGGGCACCACACTGAGGGTTGTAATGAGGAGGCTGTGGATGGGAGTTCTCTCTTCCACGCTCTCAATGAGCTAAAGAGAGGGGGAGTGGCACGATATTGGGCAATCAGCACTCGATGTCTGCCCAGGCAGACAGCAGCGGTCGCAAAGAACTTGGCATTGGAGGGCGTGAGACATTCCTCCAGGAGCTACCAGTACTCCAAGTGAAGTGCTACACACACCCGGCCAGAAGCAGCAAGAGAAACGAGAGGCTGCTCTACGATTAAATGAAACAAGAGGCACCTCCACATTACCTGCTGGCTGTATCTGTCCAGGTTTGAGACAAAATTCAGAGGAAAGCTCTGGGAGGAACGTCTCCTCTACAGAAGGCAGGTTACAGCCACCTCTCCCCCACCAGGTTTGGGAAAAAATTCCTCGAAGGAAAGTGAA